>JAWWLR010000154.1:5613765-5626521 GCA_035041075.1 Acraspis erinacei
AGATGAAAATTGATCTCTAGCTCCAACTTTAACTACTTTATTGAATATTCATGTTTTTTATTGCATTCTACTGTTTAGATTTAATTTTTTAAATGGGAAATTGAAACCAACTTAAAAAAATGAAAATTTAATTATTATTGTATTGTTGGTTGCAGAATTATATTGTTAATTGAAAATTGATCTTTTTTATTTGGAAATTCAACTATTTGTTTGAAGATGCATGTATTTTTTATTAAGAACTCAACCATTTGGTTAAAAATAAAACTATTTATTTAAATAATTCGCTAATTGGTATAAAATTAACTTATTTTTACAATTTTGTATTGCCTATTTAATAATTCATTTGTTTTGTGGAAAATTGACCTAATTTTTTTTAATTATTTTTTTTGGGCATAACATTTAGCTTCTTCTTTAAACGTTAATTTTTTTGGCTGTTCGCTCAACTATTTTGTTCAAAACTCGTATTTTTGGTTCATTAAAACTGGTAGAAATTTCGGCTTTTTTACTGAAAATTCATTTTCAAACTAAAAATTTAACTATTGACTTTTTTTATATTTTTTTTAAATGTTACTATGATGGTATAAAATTCAACTATTCGGTTAAAAATTTAACTATTCATTTGAAAAATAGCTAATTGGTAGAAAATTAACTTCATTTTAAAAATTCATAGTGCTCCTTTAAAAATTTATTTGTTTTGTGGAAAATTCATTTATTTTGTTAAAAATTGGTCTTATGGATAGAAAAATCATCTTTTTAACTGTTGTTTTAATTATTTTTTATTTTTTTAGTTGGAAAATATTTTTATACACTGAAAATGTAACTAATCATTTTTTAAAACATTTTTATCTATCCATTTGCTAGAAATTAAACTATTTATTTAAAAATTGACTAATTAGCAGAAAATAAAATTATTTGTTAAAAATTTATATTCCATTTTTTTGGCATTTTGTTGTTGTTCAAAATTCAACTATGATGGCAGAAAAATTAACTATGCAGTTATGAACTGTTAGCTATATGTTGAAGTGTTTGTTTCAAAATTAATTAGTTTTGTGGACAATTCATTTATTCTGTTGAAAATTCGTCTTTTTGGGTAGAAAATTAAACTTGTTTTGTTAAAACTCATCTTTTTGGCTATTGGTTAAACTATTTTTTTTAATAATTTAAACTGATAGATAATCCCTTTCTTGATGAATATTAATTTTTTTAATGAAAATTTAATTATTTGATTTTAACTTGTTTAACTTTTTTGATAAAAACTCGTAGTACCAGTTTACAAATTATTTTTTTTTTTATATAAAATTCCTCTATGTGGCTGAATCTCTCTTTTTTTAGACAGAAAATTAATCTTTTTTGAAAATTCATCTTTTGCACTTTTGGGTCAACAATTTTGTTAAAAGCGCTTTTTTTGTTCATTCATCAGTCTGTTTTTGAACAATAATTTTTTTAATTAAAATGTAATTATTCCATTTTTTGTTAATTTTTTTAAATTCAACTATTATGCTAGACTAATTACCTATATGTTTAAACATCAAAGAATTTATTTGGTACAAAATGAACTTTTTTGATAAAAATTCAGTGTCGGTTCAAAAATTAAATTGTTCTGCGGAAAATTCATCTATTCTTTTGAAAATTCGTCGTTTTGGTTAGAAAATTAATCTTGTATTTTAAACTGGTAGATAATTTTTTTTCTTGTTGAATAATATTTTTTTTAATCAAAATGTAATTATTTGATTTTTGTTCAATTTAAATTTTTTTTTGAAATTTATATATTATGGTAGAAAATTTAACTACTCTGTTAAAAATTAACGTAATTAATTAAAAAATTAACTATTTGATAGTAAATTAAGTGTTTTTATAAAAATTGGCAGTACCGATTTAATTGTTAATTATTTTTTGTGTCGAAAATTCATCTATTTTGTTGAATAACTTTTTTTAGACAGAAAATTAATCTTTTTTTTTTAATTCCTTCCTTTACGAATTTGATTCAACTATCTTTTGAAAATCGCTTTTGTTTAGTTCAATTAAACTGGTACATAATTATTTTTTCAACATTAATTTTTTAAATGAAAATGTAATTATTCCATTTTTTGTTATTTTTTTAATTTAACTATTATGATAGACTAATTAACTATATACTTAAAAATCAAAGAATTTATTTGGTAGAAAATGAAATTTTTCGGTAAAACTTCACAGCGTTGATTCAATAATTAATTTGTTTTGTGGAAAATTCAACTAATTTATTTAAAAACTTTGTTTGAAAAAAAAATGGTGAAAGAATCAAAGAATTTATATGGTAGAAAATTAACTTTTTTTATTAAAAATCAGTGTCGGTTTAAAAATTAATTTCTTTTGTGGAAAATTATTATTCTTTTTTGAAAAAAAAATATTTTGGCTGTTGGTTCAACTAATATTTTTTAAACACATTTTTTGGGTTTATTTAAACTGGTAGATAATTCTTGTGTTTCTTAAATATTTATTTTTTTAATGAAAATGTAATTATTCCATTTTTTGTCGAATTGCTTTTTCTTTAATTCAAATATTATTGTATAAAATGTAACTATATGGTTAAAAATTAAAAGAATTTAATTTAAAAATTGACTATTTGATAGGAAATTAACTTTTTTAATAAAAACTCGCAGTGTCTTTTAAAAATTAATTGGTTTTTGTAGAAAATTTATCTATTTGGTTGAAAAAATTTTTTAGGTAAAAAATTAATCTTCTTTTTTGAAAATTCATCCTTTTGGCTGTTGCTTTAACTATTTTGTTAAAAACTCTTTTTTGCCCAATTAAACTAGTAGAACATTCTTTTTTTAATATTCATTTTTGTAATGAAAATTTAATTACTCCATTTTTTTAAATTTAACTATTGTGGTCGAAAATCTAACTATATGGTTAAAAATCAAAGAATTTATTTGGTACGAAATTAATTTTGGTTGTTAAAAACTCATATTTTCGGTTTAAAAATTAATTCTGTTTGTGAAAAATCCATCTATTTTGTTGAAAAACTTGTTTTTTTGTAGAAAATTAATATTCTTTTTTTTAATGAAAATTTAATTATTAAATTTTTTTAAATTTAATCATTATGGTAGAAAATTTAACTATATGTTTAAAAATTAAAGAATTTATTTGGTAGTAAATTAACTTTTTTGTTAAAAACGTATAGGGTCTGTTCAAAAATTATTTTGTTTGTTGGAAAGTGCACCTATTTTTTTGACAATCTCTTTTTTTTAGAAAATTACTCTGCTCCTATGAAAATTCACCTGCTTTTATGAAAATTGATGTTTTTTTCTATTGGTTCAAATATTTAATT
This sequence comes from Acraspis erinacei, assembly GCA_035041075.1. NCBI lineage: Eukaryota > Metazoa > Arthropoda > Insecta > Hymenoptera > Cynipidae > Acraspis > Acraspis erinacei. The sequence continues at coordinate 5,617,076 of JAWWLR010000154.1, forward strand.
AAAAACCTCGTATTTGGTGGTTCATTTAAATTAGTAGAAAATTCTTCTTTTTTTTTGTTAAAGATTAATTTTTTAAACTAAAAATCTATCTAGTCCATTTTCTGTATTTTTTTAAAGGTCGTCGTTTTAAGAAGAAAATTAATCTCATTTTCTAGAAAATCATCATTTTGGTTGAGAGTCCAGCTATTTTGTTGAAAATTCGTGTTTTTTAGTTGAAGATTCGTTCTTTTGTCGGAAACTAATTTTTTAAACTGAAAGTGTAACTTTTCCATTTTTGGTCAAAAACTAATATTTTTCAGTTAAAAATTCAGCTCTATTGATTGAAAATTAAACTGTTCGTGAAAATTCTTCTTTGCAGGTTTAAAATTTAACTATATTGTTGAATCATATTTTTTATTCGAAAATGAAACTCTTCTGTTGAAAATTCGACTTTAAAATTCAAAAATTTATTTAAAAAATAAGAAATATTAAATCTTTTATTTCGAATACATCTGTTTTTTTTTTAACCGAACTATAATTGTTTTAAAACTCAACTGCTTTGTTAAAAACATAATTATTTTTTGAAGAATTAACTATTTAGAAAAAAACTGTTTGTCGAAAATTCTACTTACTATAGAACAACTCATTAAAAAGAGGGGGGGGGGGGGTAAAAATATCCTAAAATTGATAAAATAGTTAATGGATGACAATTTATATCCTTCTTTGAAAAATTTCTTATTTCAGATATTTTTGCCTCCATTTCATTAAATCCTAATTGGCACCCTTTTATGTCAAATACCTTAGCGAGTAGGAATTTAAGGTTTGAAATTAAATGTGGAGTAATTGCGAATTTATAGGGTCCTTAGGATTCTGAATAGATGTACGTAGGAGAGATGATAAACGGTGTTAATTAAAGCAGGAATTTTAATTTCAATGTTAACATCACGTGCCAATATACTTTAATTAATTATTCATTACATTTAGACGTGCTTTGATTGATTTCCACTTTTTTGTACAAACTTCGAAACAAAGTTGGTTGCTAGATAAGGAAAAACATAAAATATTTTTTTCAATTATTTACCAAAAATGAATCTCATATAATGTTAATTAAATTAACTTAAATTTACTCCTAAGTAAAAAACTTGTTCCCTATTTATTTATATAAAAGAATTTTAAATTTCGCGAAGATGTGTGTTTGGATTTTGTATAAATACATTAAATAAATTTTTATTTAACAAATAAATCGATAAATAAATAAAATAAAAAAATAAAATAAAATAAAATAAAAAAAATAAATAATAAAAATAATAATAAAAAAAAAAATAATAATAATAATAAAAATAATCATAAATAAATAAATAAATAAAAATAAATAATAATAAATAAATAAATAAAATAAATAAAAAATAAATAATAAATAAATAAATTAATTTTTTATAAATAAATAAATTTAAAAAAAATTTGTTAACTAATTAATAATTATTTTAAATTTACTAAGTATTGTAGCAAAGATTTATTCAACAGACATTCTTAATCGATTCTGAAAATAATTAAACTCATTCGTAGAAAACTATCTAAACTATAATTTTGCTTTAAAAAATTGTTTAAAAAATTACCGAAATCGGTCAAAATTCTTGTTAAAAAATTGTATTTTTTTATTTTATATAGGTATTTTTCATTTTTTTGTGGTCATAATAATCGATACTCTCTATTTTTTAACTTCGTGATTCTCTCACCAACATGTCGTTAAAATTTTTTAATTAAGTCCTTCCTGGTTTTTTATCGCACCGTAAAATTGTATAACTGAGAAAAAAATAAAGTTTTTTGAGTTTCATGTAGTTTTAGAAAAATGTGTGAATATTCATTTATCAAATTTTCTCCAAGGATGATTTACGATAAAATTACAGGTAATTCATGGTAACTTACTATAAATTGCCAAAAACTCAATTTAAATGTCTATAAATTTTTGGAAATTCATGGGAATTTATGGTAACTTTACAGGTGAATATGGTATTTATTTTTGCTTTTTATTTTTCTTGGTAATGTTATTTTGACTTTCTTATTCTATATTTTCAATGTGCTTTTATTGTAATTTGATAATAATAAAGATAAAAAAGGCGACAGAAACAAAAAAGAGATGGAAGAGGATATAGTGGGTTTCCTTCTTATTTTTCTTTCCAATTTTTTATTTTTGTCTGAAAGTTTTCATTTTAAAAATTTTTTCAGATTTTTCACTTTTTTTGTTTTTTCGTTGTAGTTCAAATTCGGTCGTTGGATTACAAAAAATTCAATTTAAACATTCCTAGACTTTCATGAAATTTTTAGTAATTTATGGTATTTTATGGTAATATTGTGGGTAATTTATGTTAACTTACCATAAATTGCTCAAAATTAAATTTTTGTAAATTTTCTAAAAATTATGAAAATTTTTGGTCATTTATGGTAATTTTAAAGTTAAATATGGTAAAATTCCATAAACTTAAAAAAAATCAATTTTGAACATTTTTATAAATTTACTGAAATTTAGGACATTTTTTGCAAATTATGGTAATATTACGGAAGTTTCTGAAATTTGTTGTAGATTATGGTAATATTGATGCTAATTTATGGCATCTTACCATAAATTAGTCAAAGTTCAAATTTAAACATTTTTATAAATTTCCAGAAAATTATGAAATTTTTGGTAATGTATGTTAATATTACGGGTAGTTTATGGTAAATTACCATGAATAATCCAAAATTAAATTTCAAACATTTTGATCAATTTCCAGAAATTTATGGAAATTTTCGGTAATTTATAGTAATTTTACAGTTAAATATGGTAAATGACCATAAATTACCCAAAGTTCAATTTGAAACATTTTTTTACACTTCCGGAAATTTTTTTAATCTTTGAAATTTATGGTAATATTAAGCATAATTTATGGCAACTTACCGTAACTTTCTCAAAGTTCAATTTGAAACATTTTTATACATTTCCCGAAAGTTATGTCATTTTTTGTAATTTATGGTAATATTGTGGGTAATTTATGGTAACTTGCCATAACTTGCTCAAAATTCAATTTTTAACTTTTTTGTAAATTTCCTGTAAACTATGAAAATTTTTGTTCATTATGGTAATTTTACCGTTAAATATGGTAAATAGCTAGAAATTATGCAAAATTCAATTTTAATTTTTTTTATAAATTTACAGAAATTTATGACACTATTTTGGTCAATTATGGTAATATTACAGTTGATTTATTCAAATTCACGATAAATTGGCCAAAATCGAATTTTAAACATTTTTATAAACTTCCTGAAATTTCATTAATTTTTCTTGTAATTTATGGTATTATTACGTGTAATTTACGGTAACTTACCGTAAATTACCCAAAATCCAATTTTAAACATTTTTATACACTTCCGGAAATTTATGAAATTTGGTGTAATTTACGGTAAGATTACGAGTAATTTATGATCAGTTACTATAAAATGCCCAAAATTCAATTTTAAACATTATCATAAATTTCCTGAAATTTTTGGAAATTTTCGCTAATTTATGGTAATTTTACATTTAAATATGGGAAATTGCCATAAATTACCCAAACTTCCATTTTAAAATTTTTGTCTAAATTTACGGAAACTTATGACATTTTCTTATAAATTATCGTAACATTACGAGTAATTAATGGCAACTTACCATAAATTTTATTACCGATTGATGTAAACCCGATTGTAATATTGCGGGTTATTTATGATACCTTACCATAAAATGTTGAAAATTCAATTTTTAACATTTTTATAAATTTCCTGAAAATTTTGGAAATTTTCGGTCATTTGTGGCTATTTTGCCGTTAAATATGATAAATAACCATGAATTCTACAAAATTAAACTAAATTTTTTTTCTAAATTTACGGAAAATTACATTACTTTCGTAAGTTATGGTAAAATTACAGGTAATTTATACGAATTCGGCATAAATTGCCCAAAAACAAACATTTTTATGAATTTACGGAAATTTATGACATTTTTTGTAATTTCTGGTAATATTAAGGCTGATTTATGGCAATTGACCATAAATGACCCAAAGTTCAATTTTAATCATTTTTATAGATTTTCCGAAATTTATGAATTTTTTTAAATTGATGGTAATATAACCGGTAAATTATGGCAACTTTCTATAAATTACCCAAAGTTCAATTTCAAACACTTTTATAAATTTCTTGAAATTTATGGAAATTTTCTCACATTTATGGTAATTTTGACGATAAATATAGTAAATTACCATAAATTACCCGAAATTCAATTTTTAAATATTTTTATAAACTTCCGAAAATTTCTGAAATTTTTGGTAATTGATCGTAATATTAAGGGTAATATTGCTGGTAATTTATGGTAACCTGCCATAAATTACCCAAAGTTGAATTTTAAATATTTTTATAAATTTCCGGAAATTTATTATTTTTTTAAATTTTATGGTAATATTGCTGGTAATGTATGGTAATATTCCTGGTAATTTATGACAACTTAAATAAATTACCCAAAGTTAAATCTTAAACACTTATAAATTTCCTGAAATTTATGGAAATTTTTGTTTATTTATTATAATTTTACCAATAAATATGCTAAATTCCCATAAATTACCCAAAATTCAATTTTAAACATTTATATATATTTATATTACGGGTAATATTGCTGGTAATTTATGCAAGTGTCATAAAAAGTAACATTTGTACACATTTTACTATTGCTAAGGACTGACAAAAATTATTTTCTCTAAACTATAAAAATTATACTACATTTATTATAATTGATCAAAGAGTCTTTGATTGCAAGTATTCAAAATTGAAGAATTTGCCATTGCAAATTGTCAAAATGAATGAATTTTTAATTACAAATATTCAAAATTGAACTAATAAAACACATTTAAAAAAAATTTTTTACCCAAATTATAAACAAATTTTGAAAAATCAAAACATTCGAAGTTTTCAAAAATGGCTCAATCGATTTTTACGACTTAAATATATGCTAAAAAAAGGATTGAAATTTAGTAACAATATTTTCTTTTAGTAAATATTAATTATGAGCTGATTAATTTGGTTCAGAATGTTAAATTATATAATGATAACAACTAAATTGTTTGTCAATCAAATAATATAAATTTATTATTTACTTCCAAGTTATTTAATTGAATATTAGCTATTATTTTATTATGAAAGTTTTTAACAATTAATCTCTTTGTCCGGAAAAAAATATTTAGTTAAAAATTCGTTTTTCTTAATAGAAAATTCATCTTTTGGGTAGAAGCCCCACTATTTGTTTAAAAATGCATATTTTTTATTAAAAATCGATCCTTTTGAATAAACATTAATTTTGTTGGTTAAAGTTTCTTTTTTTTTAGTTGAAAATTCATTTTTTAACTAAAGATGTAACTTCGATTTTTGCTTGAAAATTTATATTTTTAGTTGAAAATTAATTCATTTTGCTGAAAACTCGTTTCATTATTAAAAAATTACTTTTCCGACTAAAAACGTAACTACTCTTTTTTTGGTTTGCAAATTTATCTTTTTCAGTTGAAAATTTATATATTTTATTAGAAATTTATCTTTTTGCTAGAAAATTTATCTTTTTGGTTTAAAATTGAATCATTTCGTTCAAAATTCATTTTTTTTTTTAAATTTATTTCTCTTAGTACTCTCATTATTTGAAACTTTATCCCTTTGGTTAAAAAGTCATCTCTTTTGTATACAATTTATTTTTTTAGTTGAACATTAATGTTCTTGGCTAAAAAATAAATTTTTTTAGCGGAAGATTCATCATTTTAGTTGAAAAATTACTTTAATTATTCAATTTTTTGGGAAATTTGAGTTTTTTGATATAATTGAAATCTTTATCGTTAAAAAAGTATCCGTTTTTGTAGAAAAAGGAACTATTATATTTTTTATTAAGAATTCATTTCCTTTATTTACAAAAACTATTTAGTTGATTATTCTTTTTTTTTGCTAGAAAATTGATATTTTGGGTTTAAAATTCTACTATTTGGTCAAAAATCCATATTTTGTTTAACAATTTATAATCTTAATTAAAAATTTATTTCTTTTGGTTAAAAACTTGTTTCGTTTTAGTTGAAAATTAATTTTTTAACTGAAGATGTAACTTCCATTTTTGCTTGAAAATTCATATTGTTAATTGAAAATCGATTAATTTTTCTCAAAACCTGTTTTTTTTTAAATTTTTTTCTTACTGCAAATTGAACTATTATATTTCTGGTTTCCAAATTTATCTATTTTAGTTGAAAATTTATTTATTTTATTAAAAATGTATCTTTTTCGCTAGAGAATTCATCTTCTGGGTTTAAAATTAAATTATTTTGTTGAGAATTTATTATTATTTTAACAGAAAATTTAATGCATCTATTTTTAGTGAAAAAGTAATTTTTTATAATTTTTTGTTAAAAATTCGTTTTTTTCGGGTAGAACATTTATTTTTCTAACGTTTCAACTTTTCTAATTTTGGTTTAAAAATGATCTTTCTTAGATAAAAATTCTATTTTTGTTTAAAATTCATATTTTTATTTAAGGATTCATAATTTTAGTTAAAAATTAATCTCTTTGCTTGGAAATTTATCTTTTTGGCTTAAAAACACAACCAAAAAGTGTTTAAAATATATTTATAAAAAAAAAAACTTTTTTTGCATTAACATAATTAATCTTTAGGTGTATTCTGGGTTTTATACCTAGAACATTTTAAAAATGGGGATATTGTGGCAACCTGAAAAAGCACTATTTAATGCGAATAATCTGTTTTCCATTAATTTGACTTCTTCCATCATTTAAATTTAGCGCGCTTTCCAATTTGAAGCGATACATTTTCCCGCGAAATTCAAATAATGTAAAACACTTTATAAACCTGCACATCAAATATTAGACCGTTTTTCACAGAATACTTTCTTATAAGAGAAAGTATTGACAAAATACTCTGTTTTTTTTAGATCCATTAAGAGTTCATGGCATTAAATATCGACCGATGGACTTAAGTGGCTTTGAATTTGGCCCGATGGCTTCTTTTCGTGTCCAACCTTTCTAATCTTAGTTCAGGAAAATAAATTATTTTATTTCAATTACGAGAGCTTTTAACATGATTATAACACAAATACAGGCGCATTTTTCACGCAATTTTTAAATTAACGTATAAAATTAATATTGATATACAAGTTTTTTGTTTCATAGTATCTAATATCTAAAATGATAGAAAAGAAAAGTTAGAAAAATATTCGAGGTAATTGATGGAAATTTATGTTCCAAATTAGAGATAATAAGACAAACAAATAAAATTTTATGATTACAAATAATTGGTTCTTAATTGTTTTTTGTCTAATGGTCTAAAATCAATTTTTTTTAAATTTATTTTAATTTCTAAATTGTGAAAAATTTATCTCAGGCGCCGGTGATTTTTATTTGACTAATTTTAAGATTTAATATCAAGAAGATTTATTAATTTAGTTCAACTTTAAACAAAATATTCGAGCTTTGAACAAAAAGAGATTAATTTTAAAAAAAGCGGTATTTGTAAACAAAATTTTCAGTTGAAAAAAAATTAATTTTTCACCGGGAGATTAATTTTTAACCAAAGCAGAGGACTTTTATAACAAATATTTGTATTTTTTATAACAACAAAATATTTAAATTTTATGAGAAGGCTAGTTTTCTGCAAAAGAAGATAAATTAAAAAAAACCAGTTGAAATTCAAATAATAATTATAAATTTTTCACAAAAATGGATTAATTGAATTTTCAATTACAAAATTAATTCGAAACTGAAAAATAAGATTTTTTTACAAAATAGTAGCCCAAAAGGTAAATCTTTAAAAAATAAAAAATAAATTCTGAACGAAATAGTTCGACTTTTAAACGTTTAGTTGAATTTTTAACCAAAAAAGATTAATATTTAGCAAAATAGTTGAATTACCAACCAAAAAGATTAATTTTTAAAATGTTGAATTTTGTACCAAAGTTAACGAATTTGTAACAAGATACATGAATTTTTAACTTTAAATTAATTTTTCGCCAGGGATATGAATTTTCTATCAGAAATGGAATGGTTGAGATTTTAGAAAAAAAATTATTTTAAACTTAAATTTCGAGTTTCTAAAATAAAATTTAAATATTAAGCCAAAGAGCATAATTTTTATTAAAAAATTAACAATTTATTTTAATTTTCAAACACGTAAATGCATTTTAAACCCAAGAAGATGAATTTTAAACAAAAAAATAAATACCTTAATTTTCATTTTTAATTAAAAATAAGAACTTTTTATACATTAATTCAATTTTCATCCAAAGAGGTATATCTTCAACGAAAAATATTTTTATCAAATTAGTTTCACTTTCAAACAAGTGAAAACCAAAATGGATTGATTTTTGAGCAGAGTTTATTTTTTAAACAAAAAGAGGAATTATTCACCAGGGACACAAATTTGCAACCAAAAATAAAGAATTTTGATAAAAGTAATTCAATTTTCAAACAAATATTTGATGTTCAACAAAAGAAAGTCAATTTTCAATCAGAAATTGGAATGGTTACATTTTCATTCAGGAAAATTAATTTTCTACTTGAAACTATGAATTCTTAACAAAATATTTGAATTTTGAACCAAAGAGGTGAATCTCTAAAAAAAATTGAGACTTAAGTTCATCTTTCAATCAAGTAGTGAAATTTTAAATAAAAATATGAATTTTAATAAATTTATAGATTCTTAAATCAAAAAGATGAATCGCCCAACAACAACATCAATTTTCAACCAAATTGTTAAATTTGTCATTAAAAAAATCAATTTTCAACCCAAAATAATATGGTAAAATTTTCTGCTAAAAAAAAGTTCAACCAAAACAAAATATAAAATTTTAACGAAATATTTGAATTTTCAACAAAATAACTATATTTTCAATCAAATAATCAACTTTTTGACCAAAAAGGTTTTAATTGTAAACAGACCCAAAGAATTTTTAACAGAAGAGTTCAATCATCAACCAAAATTATTAATTTTGAACCAGGCTGTTGCATTTTTTAAATTTAAGAAATTTAAATTAAATTACAATCAAATCGTAATTTAATAATAATTTAATAATTTAATAAGTAATTAAAGTAATTTAATAAGTAATTTAATATTTTTTTTACAAAAAAAAAAGATGACGAAACAAAAATAAGAAGGGAAGCAACCAATCCCCTTCGTTCTCTTTTTTTCCTTCGTCTTTTTTATTTTTATTATTATCAAATCACAATAAAAAACGTTTCTAAAAAATAATCACCAGCTGAATTGAACCAATAGAGAATAATGTTCAAGAAAATAGTAATCCTTAAAAAAAAGTGATAGATTTTTAATCAAATAGCGCGGCACGCTTCGTACGCAAGTTTCAGCGCGCCTAAGGCGCGCGTCTGTTGAATCTCGCGCTTTGCGCTCGATAAATAGTTGACTCGCGCTGCGC
>JAWWLR010000154.1:5634563-5645405 GCA_035041075.1 Acraspis erinacei
TATTGAAATAAATTCTGGTAAAACAGCACAAGATACGATTATTGTTATTATTTTTTGATAAGACGATTAGTTTTTTTTTATTTGTGGAAAATGAGATTACAAATGAAAAAAAGAAATTTTTGGAAAAAAGGCACAAGGTACAATACAATATCTGATAAGAAATATTGTTGGCTGAATTAAATCTAAAAATTTGTTTTTGACATTTTTTTCTCGCGAAACACGTGATGAGAATGTGTTCTTTAAAGCCGAAAGAGCATTAACGAAAGAGAATTCACAATCACTACATTTCAGTTGTCGATTTAAAATTTTTAAAGTCCAATGCAAAAATTAAAATCAGGAGAAAGTACCAAGCAGATTAACGTAACAAATTAAGGGTCGTCCATAAACTCCTTTCCTATTTTTCAAAAGATTATATTCTCCCCTGTTTTTAAGAAATTTTTTCCTTTTCTTAATACCAGCCAACAAGAAAATCCAACTATTCTTGGTTAATTTTTTTTTTTTTTGTTCAAGTGTCTACAATGATACTTTTTGTTTGGGGTTCATGTTGTTTATTTAAAAAATCTACTGCTTGATTGAAAGTTGAACTACTTTGTTACAAATTAATTTTTTTCATTGCAAAATCATCTTTTTGGTTCGAAATTTAACTTTTTTGTTAAAAATTAGTAAAGTTGGTCCTTATGTTACTGTTGATGTTGCTGCTTCTGATAATGATATTGCTATTGATGTTTCTATTGATATTACTATTTCTATTGCTAACGGTGTCGCTATCGCCATCACAATCGCTATTGATATTACTATTTCTATGACAATCGCTATTGCTATCGCGATCACTATCACTATGGTTATTGATATTGCTATGGATGTTGATATTGCTATCGGTATCGTTATTGCTATTGTTATTGCTATTGATATTTCTCTTGATATTTCTATTGTTATTGATATTTCTAATGTTATTGCTATTGCTATTGTTTTTTATTGTTATTGTTATTTTTATTGCTTTGTTGTTGTTTTTGCTTTATACCTTTTTTTGTTAAAAATTCGTTTCAATTGTGGATAAAATTTAATTTTTAAATTAATTAATTTAAAATTCCGTTTTTTGTCAAAATGAATCCTTTTTAGATAAAAATTTTACTATTTTATTAAAAAAGAATCATTTTTAGCTGAAAATTTAAGTTCTTGTTTAAAAATTCAACTGTTGGGTTGAATTACGAACTCTGTTATTGAAAATTAATTAATTTGTCAAGATACGTCTTTACAAGTGAAAATTCAACTATTTGTTCGTAAATTCACATTTTTCTCTTTTTGTTTTAAAAATTCGACATTTAAATAAATTAAACTGTTAGGTTGAAAATTAATATTTTATTTGAAAATTCGTCTTTTTGGTTGAAAATAGAAATGTATTGTTATGCAATTAAACTTTTTTGTTAAAAATTAAAGTATTTTTTGCAAATTTGTTTTATTTTTTGGTTAAAAATTAAGTTTTTATCTGATAATGAAGTTATTTAATTTTTTACTTGTCAGCTAAAGATTTAAAACTTTTCTATAACATTCATGTTAAACTCTTTCTTATAAATCATTTTTTTTATTAAATATTTTAATTAAAATTTCATCTCTATGGTACAAAATATGACTATTTATATTTATATATTTTGCAAAAAATGATCTTCTCTTATTTTTAAAAATTAATTTTCTCCACTAATAATGAAACCATTTTTATTCTTAGAAAAATGATATTTTCTTATTAACAATTCATTTAGTTTTAAAATATGTTTTTCTTTTTGTTGAGAATTAATATTTTCGGTTGAAAAATCATCATTTTTGTATAAGATTTTTTTTATTAAATCTAACGGGTCTTCGTTAAAGATTCAAATAATTTTTTTAATAATAAATATTATCTATTTCGCTGAAAACTCAGTTCTTGTTTGGAAACTTAACTACTCAGTTTCAAATTGAATTATTCTGTAAACAAATATCCATTTGAAAATAGAGTAATTCTCTTAGAAATGTTTGTTTGTTTTTTCAAAATTAATTAATTTTATCTTTTGGTTCAAATTTGGTCTATTTGGATACAAAATTAATATTTTTTTTAATCAACTCTTTTGTTGAAAATTCTTTTTCTTGTTGAAAATTAATTTTTTTACTGCAGATATTACAGTTCCATTTTCTATTAAAAACTTATATTTAATAAGAAAAACATTATTGTTCAAAAATTCAAATATTTTGTTGAAAATTCATCTTTTTTGGTAAAAAATGAATTTTCTTGATAGAAATCTCATTGCCTTGGACTAAAAATATCTTTATGGGTTAAAAATTTAAATGTACAAATAATTTTGAAAATTAATTTCAGATACTCATTTCACACCATGACAAACATTAAACAAAATAATATAATTGTAATAGAGGCATTTTAAATAAAAAATGGACTTTATTACATAAATAATGTGTAATAATCAATTAAATAATCTTAAAATAAATAATTAATTTATTTTACTTAATTAAAAACAATTAAAATAAAAAATCAATATAATTTTATATTATCAAAAAATAATAAGCTAATAATGAATAGATCAGTTCATAATATGAAAAGCATTAAATTATAATTTTCTTTGAAACATTCCAATAATTTTTACTTTATTCCTTTTTCTCAATTTGAACTTTTATTTCTGAAAATTTGATTACTTTATAAAATTTTTATCGAAATCCAGCAAATAAAAGTTTTAGTTCCATTAATTTGTAATCAATCAGTTCTCAACCTAATAAGCGTTATACAATTTTCGTTGCAACATTCAAATCATTTTTGCACTATATTTTTTTCTGCATTTGAAATTTCATCTCGATGCATTTAATTTATTAATAACCTTTAAAACTAATTCATAACGAATAAAAATATATGTACATGTAATTTGTAAAATTGAATTCAGTAATTTGACGAGGTCAGAAACACTTAAAAATAATTAATCTGTTCACAAAATAAGATGGAATAAAATATTACTTTAATTGAAACATTTAAATTATTTTTATTTTTTTTAAATTTGAACTTTTATTTCTGAAAATTAGATTTGATAGTAACCTTTTATACTAATCACTTAATAATTAATTAATCAGTCGACATCATAAAAAGCATAAAACAATTAGTTTCATAGAAAAATTCTAACTATTTTATCTTTATATATTTTTCAAATTCGATTAGGAAGAGATTTTATTACACAAAAACACATAAATTGCACTTTCTAATATAGCACTGCTGTGACAGTGTTAGGAATGTAAAATAATGAATGAAATATATTTTACGCCGTCTATTGAGAAAGTCAAACAATAATCAAAGATATTATATCTTTGATAATGATTGTTTCATACGAAGGAATATTAATTTTATATTTTAATATAAAACGGTTCATTTGTATTGCTATTTCTATTGCTGTTGTGTTATTGCTATTGTTGTGGTTATTGCTATTGCTATTGCTATGCCTATTGCTACTGCTATTTCTATTGCTATTCTAGTTGCAATTGCTATTGTCACTGTCACTGTCTCTGTTCTTATTGCTATTACTATTCCCACTGCTATTGTTATGTTCATTGTAATTGTTGTTGCAAGTGTTCGTGTTCATGTTATTTATATTGTTATTGATATTGCTTTTGCTCTTGCTATTGTTATTGATATTGCTCTTAATATTGCTGTTGCTGTTACTTTTGATATTGTTGTCACTTTTAAGGTTTTTTTATGTTGATGTTACTGTTGTTATTTCTATTGCTTCTTCTTCTTCTGTTGCTGTCCTGTTGCTGTTTCTGTTGTTGGTGTTGGTGTTTCTGTTGTCGGTGTTGCTTTTGGTGTTGGTGTTGCTTTGGTGTTAGTGTTGTGGCTTATGATATTGCTATTGATATTGCTATTTCTGTTACTAACGGTGTCGCTATCTCCATTACAATCGCTATTGATATTACTACTAATATCACAATTTATATTGCTATTTATATGGCTATTACTATTGATATTGCTATTGATGTTGCTATCGAAATCGGTATTGCTATTGTTATCTCAATTTCGATTGCTTTTGGTATTGGCATTGTAATTTGTATTGCTACTGTTATTGATATTGCTATTGTTATTGATATTGATATTGTTGTTATGTTTATTTTTATTGCTGTTTTATTGTTATTGTTATTGCTTTTACTATTGTTATTGTTATTGATGTTGCTGTTGTTATTGATGTTGCTATTGTTATTGCTATTGCTATTGTTATGGATATTGTTATTGTTATTGTTATTTCTGTTGATATTGTTGTTATGTTTATTGTTATTGCAATTGCTATTGTTATTGTTATTGATATTTCTATTGCTATTGCTATTGCAATTGCTATTGTTATTGTTATTGTTATTGCTGTTGTTATTGTTATTGTTATTGTTATTTTTATTGTTATCGTTATTGTTATTGTTATTGTTATTGTTATTGTTATTGTTATCGTTATCGTTATCGCTATCGCTATCGCTATCGCTATCGCTATCGTTATCGCTATTGCTATTGCTATTGCTATTGTTATTGCTATTGGTATTGTTATTGTTATTGTTATTGGGGAAAAATGCGCCTATATCGAAAATTTCGGAATTATGGTATTAAAGAGTGACGACAAAATAAACTGTTTTTTCGCCTCTTTTTTGGACATCGCTAGCGACCTAGTGAAAGAATATAAAAATATCGTACAGGTTTCAAATTACTCTTAATTATAAACCAAAATGAGCATCACTTTTCGTTTTTTAAAAATTCGAAAAAATACCCCTATTTAGGGGCTTAGAAGATACCAAAAAAAATTTACAAATAGGAAATACCACTAATTATGAAAACATTTTTCACATCAACCCCTTATCAATCAAGGAAATACGCGACTTTACTTGTGTAAGCTTTAATTTATAGAAAAAATACAATGAAAAATGGTTTTATAATTAGTGGTATTTCCCATTTTTAATTTTTATAGTTCTTCTCAACCCCTACATATGGGTAATTTTTAAAAAATTCTAACAAATTAAAAAAGATGCTGATTTTTATTCGCAATGACGAGTAATTTTATACCTTTAACATATTTTTATAATTTTCCACCAGGTTGCAAGGGAGGTCCAAAAAATAGGCGAACTTTCGCGTCATTCTTTAATGTCCTGCACGCAACAGTATGCAACACATGCTCCTTCGGACAAAATGTTATTTTGCTGACAGATGCTTATCGTGCTTCAACGATCCACGTTTTCGCAATTAAATATTCTCTTAAATATCAGCTTTTTTGTTTATATCAAAATATATTTAGTTGAAACTTCTACCAAAATGTTATGCATCTAAAAAATCTAAAAAATCCAGCTCTTGGGTTAAAAAATATACTATTTCGTTCATGATTTTTTATTTTTCATTTAACTCAACACTTTTGTGTATGTCACACCTTTTTCTTGTGAAGAAGATAATTTCAATACGTTGGCAAATAAATTGACACCTTTTTTTTGTGAAGAAGATAATTTCAATACGTTGGCAAATAAATTGATGAAATTTGGAAACCTTATTTTCTCTCATTATATGTTGAAACTTATCGAAGGATTTCTATAAATATTTATTGCAATTTTGAGAAAATTTACAATATTCTAACTTTACAATTTAAAATATTTTGAGGCTTTCTTTTTTAATTTTTGGTCCGGAATAAACACAAAAATAATTCTTATTTAGCATTCATAAAAATAAAATGTTAATTTTAATGTTGTGAATAAATTTAATAAGGCAATTTAATAAGCCAATGCATATTTTAGTTATATGGCTATCCGTCCATTTTGTTTCTCTAACGGATTTTAATAAAAACTGTCTCCAAGAGAAATAATATATACAATTTTTGAATACCTGATAACAATTGTTCATTGTTTAAATAATGTTATTAATTATAACAGATTTTTTCAGTTTTCTGCCAACAAATTTCGTTCTTTTATAAGGGAATATATTTTAAATTATTCAGGAAGATCCTTTCCTTATAATAGTTATCAACCAACAATAATTGTTTATTCAAGATTCCTGGGAAATTTTACAATTGCAGAATTTAAATTTTTATTTATTTTTTAAGAGTTATTTTGCTTGTTTTAAAAATTTTCAGAAATAACTTAAAATTTGAAAAAGAATTTAAAAAATCTGAAACAAAATGTAAATTGTTTAAGATTTCGAAACAAAGAAAATATAGAAATTTTCTTAATTTTCCTGGAAATGCTTTAAATGATTTTTTGTTTTGAAAAATTCATTTTAATAGAATATTTAAATAGATTTCAAAACATTTCCAAAATCGTAAAAAAAAAAAAGAATATGAAAGAGTGTAAAGCAATTTTTTTAACTTTAATGAAGTTAAAAAAGTGTAACAATTGTTAATTTTTTAAATATGTTTCATAAATAAATACAGATTTATGTCCATTTTACGCCTCGCTTATTTTCTTTTCTTCAACGCAAATTTATTTTGAATTACTTGGAAAAGTCCTTCTCTTATGAAATTTCATTAAGGAACAATATTCGGTTATAACAAAATTTATAAACAAATTCAATTTTCCTCATCTCTTGGCTTCATCATGATTTTTTTTAAACTAATAATTTAACTATTCAATTATTTCTTTAAAAAACTTTTAAAATTTTTTAATTCGTTTTTTTGTAGAAATCAATCTTCTTGGGAAAAAAGATTGATCAGTTTAGTTGAAATTTAATTTCTGTTCGAAAATGGAACTATAATTTTCAAACTAGTTTTTTTTCAGTAAAAAATTTTTTTGGAACTAAAAATGTAACTACGTCAATTAAATATGTCATCATTTTATTTGAAAATTCATCTATTTTCTTGAATATTAATTTATTTTATCGGGAAATTAATGTTTCTGACTTAAAATTTAACCATTCATTTTTTTTAAATTTTTTCAGTTTATGTCTGATTAAAATTTTTTCAGTTGAAAAATTTATTTAATTTTTAATTTGTTTTTTTCGTTAGAAATTATTCATCTTGGTTGAACGTTCAGCTTTCTTAGTCAAACATTCGTTTTAAAAATTTTCTACTTTGTTTTGAATTAAATAGATTTGTTGAAATTGGTCTTTTTTGAATGAATTAAACTTTTTTTAATTTAAAAATTATTTGCTGTAAAGAAAATAAATTTTTTTTGTTTTAAGATTAAAATTAAGCTTTATGATTAAGATTCAAAGTTAGTTCTTTTCTTGTTGAAAATTTAACTTTTTTATTAGAAAATTCATTTTTTTTGTTAATAACTAATTTTTTAATTGAAAATATAACTATACAATTTTTTGTAAATATATCTTTTTTTGTTAAAATTTCAAATATTTGCTTGAAAATTGATCCACTTTGTTGAAATTTGTTGAAAATTCAATTTTTGTTGGTAAAAAGTGAGTCTTTTTTGGTTGAACTTAAATAATTTTTTTATTTAACATCAATTTTTTTGGAAACATTAACTATAATTTTCGTTAAGAATAACTCACTTTTGATTATGAATTATTTTTTACAGAAAATTGTAGAATTGGTCAAAAATGAATTTTATTGGTTTCAGATTCAATTTATTTAAAAATTGATCTTTTTGCTTACAAATTTATCTTTTGTCTTCAAATTTTTTTTTAAATTCAAGTATTCAATTTTTGGTTACAAATTTGTCATTTTTAGTTGAAGCTTCATCTCTTTAGTTAAAAATTGAACTAGCTTGTTAAAAAATCGTTTTTTATGTTGATAAATAATTTTATTAATCTAAAATGTAGCTATACAATTTTTTGTTATAAATTCATATTTTTTATTTAAAAATTCAACTATGTGTTTGAAAATTGGTCTACTTTGTTGAGCATTCTTCACTTTTGTTTAACAATTAATTTATTTATAAAAGAGTCTACAATTTTGTTTTAAACGAATGTTATTTGCTGGAGATTCCTTAAATAAATTGAAAATTCGTATTTTTATTTTGAAAATTTGCCTTTTTGTTTAAAATTCGTTCTTTTTTGGTTGAAAATGAAACCAGAATTAAATTATTCAATTTCTGGTGGAAATTTGATTTGTTTGAGTTGAAAACTTATCTTTTATTGAAAAATTAACTTTTTTGTTGAAAATTAATTTTTTTTGCTACATAATTAATTTTGTGTATTAAAAATGTAACTATATACTTTTTGTTGTTGAAAATTTATCAGATTTTTCCTGGCTCGAAATTTGTTTTTTTTTCTTGAATCCCACTGCTTTTTTTATCTATAATTACAAATTATTTCTTTTATAATATCATCTATTGCATTCGCGTTGAAAATTATTCTTAATTTTTGCTTCAAAATTAGATTTTTTGATAGAAAATTCAATAAATTTGTTAAAAATGAATTTTTGTTGTTTAGGATTAATTTTTTTAATTCGCATTTCTTTTGAAAATTCAACTATTTAATTTTTAGCGCTAGACATTTAAAAGGTCTTATTGAAATAAAAAATAAGTCGAGATAATAGCGATTTTTTTTAAAACCTTTCTTCCAAGTAACTTTCGTTAACTTAATTTCGACATAAATTTTCCAGTTTTCTCTGCTTCGCTGCGGCGACCCTCATAAATGTCGTTTGAAAAAGACATAACCACAAATTAAAAAAAAAAATTGAAAAATAAATCTGTGCAACTCTCTTTATTTCCCAAGGGAGTGAGCCTTTTTTATGAGAAAAAATTCTATAGAAATCTGGAGTACGATAAGTGTATATAATTTAAATTATAAATCATAATTTTTTAAACTTCATTAATAGAAAGACATAAAAACTTTCAATTTACTGAAAAAAATTTTAATTAACCTGCATCTTAGTATAAATGAATTAATTTTTATATCAGACAATGAAATTACTGTTGGGCAAGGTTATATTTATCAATATTGGTTAATTAATTTATTTAATTTTTTATTATAATTTCTGGAAATAAATTAGTGATTTTTAAATAATGATGGTAAGATGTAAATATAAAATTAAATAATGTACAACTTTAATTATTAGTTAAAAACAAATAATAATTTATTTTTTTAACTATTGGAAAATATTTGAAAATAAATTCATTTCATTTAATGATAATAAATTGCCAGAGCAAAGAAATTTAAAAAAATCGTAGACGAATGGATTTTTGAAAAAATTAACAAAGTTAATAAAACATTGTTAATCAATATTCTACTACAGGAATAGTAATAATTTTTAGGAAAAAAACGAATTTTCGAAAAACAATTATTTGAATAAATTCCATTTTTTTAAATAATTGACAATGAAGTAACCAGCGTTGATCGATAATAATAATAATTATTATAAAAAAATTGAAGAAAAAATATTTGAACAAATGAAATTTTTGTAAACAATTAAAAATTAGTGAAACAATGTTGATCAATATTGCAGTGAAGAAATATTAATAATTATCAGGGAGAAAAGAGATAGGAGAAACTTATTTAAATAAATTTTACATATTTAACTTTTTTAAGGAATATAAAATGAATAAACTAATGTTGATGAATATTCCACTAAACAAAATTTATTCATTTTTAATAAAAAAAGAATTTTTTTCGAAAAAAAATATAAACAAATTCCTGTTATTTAGATGATTGAAAATTAACGAATCATTGTTAATCAATATTCCACTTGACCAATAGTAATAATTTTGAGGAAAAAAACGAATTTTCAAGAAAAAAAAGATTTTGAACAAATTTTTTATACAAAAAAAAAGGAATTAAAGAAAAAATATTTAAACAAATGGAATTTGTCTCAGCAATTAAAAATTAATCAAACAATGTTGATCAATATTCCACTGAAGAAATATTAATAATTTTTAGTAAAAAGAAACAATTAAGAAAAACTTATTTAAACAAATTTAACTTGTTTAAGCAATTGAATATTAATTAACCAATGTTGATGAATATTCTACTAAAGAAAATTTAATAATTTTTAATAAAAAAATATACAAAATATTTAAACAAATTTCTATTGCTTAAAGAATTGAAAACTAATGAACTATTGTTAATCAATATTCCACTAGACCGACAGTAATAATTTTTAGAAAAAACGAATTTTCGAAAAAAAATATTTTGAACAAATTTTGTATAAACAAAGAGGAATTAAAGAAAAAATATTTAAACAAATGGAATTGGTCTCAACAATTAAAAATTAATCAAACAATGTTGATAAATTTTCCACTCCAGAAATATTAATAATCTTTAATAAAAAAAAGAATTAAGAAAAACTTCTTTAAACCAATTTGATTTGTTTAAGCACTTAAAAATTAATGAAATGTTAATGATTATTCCACTAATGAAAATTTAACAATTTTTAACATAAAGAAAATATATTTAAACAAATTCCTATTGCTCAGATAATTGAAAATTAATAGACAATTGTTAACCAATATTCCACTAGACCAATATTAATAATTTTTAGGGGAAGAAACAAATTTTTTGTACAAAAAGAACGAATTAAAGAAAAAATATTTAAACAAATGGAACTTGTCTCAACAATTAAAAATTAATCAAACAATGTTTATCAATATTCCGCTGAAGAAAAATGAATAATTTTTAGTAAAAAAACAATTAGGAAAAAAATATTTAAACAAATTTAATTTGCTTAAGCAATTGAATATTAATTAACCTATGTTGATGAATATTCCTCTAAAGAAAATTGAATAATTTTTAATAAAAAAAATAAAAGTATTTTTTTACAAATTCCTTGTGCTTAAATAATTGAAAATTAATTAATTATTGTTAATCAATATTTCACTAGACCGATAGTAATAATTTTTAGGAAAAAAACTAATTTTCGAAAAAAAAAGATTTTCACAAATTTTATAAACAAAAAAGAAACTGATTAAAAAAAT
>JAWWLR010000154.1:5663385-5678461 GCA_035041075.1 Acraspis erinacei
ACCGAATTCAAGAAGTTCATCAAATTCACTAAATTCACGGAATTCATGAAATTCACGGAAATTAATTAATTAATTCTTAATTTTTTAATTCTTAATTCATGGTATTAATGAAATTCACCGAATTCAAGAAATTCATCAGTTTCAATAAATTCACGGAATTCAGGACATTCATGGAATCTATGAAAATGAAAGAATTCATGAAATCTACGGAACTCGCGGAATTTGTGAAATTCTCAGAAGTTACGAAATTCATGGAATTCACGGAGTTCATGGAATTCAAGGACTTAAAGGAATTCACTAAAATCACGATATTCGTGAATTAAATAGAATTAAAGAAATTTGCGAAATTTAAGGCGTTTTGTGAAATTCAAGGAATCAGTGGAATTCAAGGATTTCATGGAATTTATGAAATTCATCAAATTCAAGGAATTGATGATATTCACGGAATGTATGGAAATGAAAGAATTGATTAAAGCAACGGAACTCGTGGAATTTATGAAATTCACAGAAGTCACGAAATTGATGGAATTCACGGAGTTCATGGAATTCAAGGACTTAACGGAATTCACTAAAATCACCATATTCGCGAATTATATAGAATTAAAGAAATTTGCGAAATTTAAGGCGTTTTGTGAAATTCACGGAATCAGTGGATTTCAAGGAATTCATGGAATTCACCGAATTCAAGAAATTCATCAAATTCACGTAATTCATAAAATTCACGGAATGCATGACATTCACGGAATGTATGAAAATGATAGAATTCATGAAATCGACGGAACTCGCGGAATTCATTCGCGGATATATTCGCGAATTTCATACACTTAAACGAATCAAATTCACTAAATTCACGGAATTCATGACATTGACGGAATCTATGGAAATAAAAGAATTAATTAAATCGACGGAACTCGTGGAATTTATGAAATTCACAGAAGTCACGAAATTGATGGAACTCACAGAGTTCATGGAATTCAAGGACTAAACGGAATTCACTAAAATCACCATATTCTCGAATTT
The DNA here is from genome assembly GCA_035041075.1 of Acraspis erinacei. Classification (NCBI taxonomy): domain Eukaryota; kingdom Metazoa; phylum Arthropoda; class Insecta; order Hymenoptera; family Cynipidae; genus Acraspis; species Acraspis erinacei. The sequence goes on from JAWWLR010000154.1 coordinate 5,664,406, forward strand.
GATAGAATTAAAGGAATTTGCGAAATTTCCGGCATCTATGAAATTCACGGAATTAATGGAATTCAAGGAATTCATGGAATTCATGGAATTCACCGAATTCAAGAAATTCATTAAATTCTCGGAATTCATGACATTCACGAAATCTATCGAAATGAAAGAATTCATTAAATCTACGGAACTCGCGGAATTTCCGAAATTCACAGAAGTCACGAAATTTATGCAATTCACAGAGTTCATGGAATTCAAGGAATTAAAGGTATTCACTAAAATCAAGATATTCGCGAATTTCATAGACTTAAAGAAATTTGTGAAATTTATGGTATTTATGAAATTTACGGAATTAATGCAATTCAAGGAATTCACCGAATTCATTAAATTCACGAAATTCACGGAATTCATGAAATTTAATCATTTTGGATTTGAAAACTATATTTTTATGGTAGAACATTCAACAATTTTGTTGAAATATTTTTCTTCCTTTCATTTTGTCAAAAAATATAATAGTTGATATTTTAACCCAAAAAGATTTTAATTACAAATTAAAAGCAGTCGAATTAATTTAAAAACAAAAACAACGAATGTTCAACATTTTTTTCTAATGAAAATGATACTTATTTTTAAAAAGGCAAAAAAACAACTCAAAAATTTTTTTAATTAATTTGTTTAAGTGGGCATTTTACTGATGATTTAACCCAAATTTTCAGAAGAATTCAAAATTCCGTGATTTTTTCCCTCACTACTTTTTTATTTTCCCTGAATAGAACTATTAAAAAACCTTAATTTTAATCTTGTAATATTTTTAACATAGGATCGTTGGTAACTAGAACCTAAATGTATTTCAGATAACATTTTCAAATTTATTTATTTATTTATTTATTCATTTATTTATTCAGAAAAACCTTGTCTATAATAAAAGACGATTTACCAACAAAAAAGATTTTTTAATCTTAAAAGAAAAAAAAGTTGATCCAAATTTTTGAACCATCAAGCTAACAGACGAATTTCTTGTTCAGAAATTGAATTTTCTACCAGAAAATATAAACTTTCAGCAAAAAATAAATTTTCTGGAAAATTTTTTTTAATTGAATAGTTAAATTTCCAACTAAAGAGATAAGCCTTTATTAAAAAAAAGAAGAAAATTTTTAAGAAGATGCTTTGCATTTCTTTTTATCAAGATTGTGGAATTTTCAACAAAACAGTTGCATTTTTATCCAGAAAAGTTGGCATTTTTAATAAAACAAATAAATTCTTAAATTAAAAAGACATATTTAAAGCAAAAACAAAAAAACAGTTTAATTTTAGCAATGCAAATAATTCACTAAGAATATTATTATCAGAGTTAACACAAAACTTCATTTTAAAAAATCCTTATGAACCCTGACGAATTTTTCATTTTTTAGACGATTAATATTTAAGTATCAGGACCTTAATCTTTTAACATTTTTAATCTAAAATTTATTATAAATGGAGAAAAACAATTTCAAATTCAAATTAATTTTTTTTATAATTTTGGGCTAAAAATGAAACAATTGCTTTTTTTGCATGAACAGCAGCAGCTGAACAAAATAAATTGACGTATATTTATTTACCAAAAATTAGCTGCAAATTTGTTATTGCTAATTTTTTATAGGATGCGTAGTTTTTGTTTGGGTCGTAAAAAATAGCATTAAAAATAAGAAAGTTAAATTTTTGGAGAAACCACACAAGAGATGAAAAAAATGGAAGAAAAGATTGTCCATCCAAAAATATCAACAAATTTGTTATAGTTTTTTTTATATAGAATACATAGTTTGGAAGCATAGTTTTTGGTTTAGTTCTGAAAAATGACATCATAAATTTAAAAAATAAATTTTTAGAAAAATGACGTAAGGCACAAAAAAATTAAAATAAAAGGCAAAAGTTGCGCAACCTAAAAAGATCTAAAAATTGTTTGTTTATCAATTTTTGATGGAACGCGTAATTTTTTGTTTAATCGAAAAGAATAAAAACACAGATTTTTTCGAAAAACTACAGAAGCTAAGAAAAAAAGGAATTGAGCAAAATTGCTCACCGAAAAAGGGCTAGAAATTGGTCATAAATAATTTTATTATAGGAAGTTTATATTTTGTTTTAATCATGAAAAATGCCATTAAAAATAAAAATAATAAATGTTGCGAACAATAACGCAACGTAATATCCTCAGAATATGAAGGATTTGAAATAATTTCAAGATTGACTATTTAAAATTCTAAAATCTAGAATATTAAAAATTGATTCAATTTAAACGATTTATTTTTAAGATGCATGCATTAAAGTTATTTTATTTCGATAATTTAAAAAATTATAAGGAAGTTTTTCAATTTGTAATCTTCAATATTTAACCAATTTATAATATAAACACCAAACCTCTCACAAATAAAAAAAAATATTTTTTACAAAGTAGCTCAGGTTACACATGAAGATTTTTTTAATGAAGAAGAAAAAAATATTCAGATTCTTAACCTTTCAAGCCAAAAGAAAAATTTTTTATCAAACACTAGAATTTTTAACCCAAATATGCAAATCTTCAACAACAAAATTAATTTTTAGTGAAATAGTTACATTTTTTACTTAAAAATATCTTTTTACCAACCGCAATTAAGTATAATCACCAGGAGAAAGAAAGAAGTAGGAATAGAAATACTTGGCAAATAAATTACTAACATAAAGAAAATATTAACATTAGAAATATCAATTTATTTTAAAAGTGTCCTAACTTTTCTCTGCCCAATTGTTTATTTTCCTTTACCAACAATATAAAAAAATGTAAATTTTATTCTCGTAAATTTTTAACGTAGAATATTTCGCAAGATTTTTTTTAAATCTCTGCCGTTAATTTTTTTTTTAACTTCAATTTTTTTTAAATGCATAAAATCTATTACCGCCTAGAAAATGTTGAGTAAAAGGCCTTAAATTTTTGTACGGAACGTCAGAACTTTCCAAGCCTCCTAGTCTTGCAAATAAGCTTAAGCATTGAGCTTCTATAGGCATTAGGAGTATTCCCAAGAAACTACATACCACGTTCAAATTAGGTAGCGAGATCTTATACCATACAATTTGTCTGCGCAATGTTTATCTTGGGATTTAACTTCTTACGCTGTGAATATATATTGCATGAAAGGATATAGAAAATTGTATGACATATTTAACGCCTGCTCCTTGCCTTATGCAACCCGCCCTGCAACTCCCCTCCTATCCTCTGACCCTTTTCTCATAACTCCTGCCCCTTAATGCTTGCAACAATCCTCATAACCTTTGCCCCTTAAGTCATGAAACCCTGCCAACAGCAGTTGTCCCTTAACCAATGCAATCCAATTTAAACTTCTTGTCCCTTAACGCCTGCAACCTTCTCCTCCTTACGAAACCTCCCCCTTAATCCTGCAACCCTCCATATAAACCATGTCCCTTAATCTTTCAAAATTTAACCCTGTTATTCACCTTCAATTCCCTGCCTCTTGACCTCCTTAACTGCTGCAAACCCTCATTGTAGATCCTTCCCCTCTCACTCCTGCAACCGTCCTTACTACTTTGGTCACTTAACTTCTAAAACTTTTTTAAAAATCCGTGCCGTTTGACGCCCTTAATCCCTAAAAGACTCGTCACAAAATATAATTGCGACTTACGCAACCCTCTTTACATACTTTTTTCCTAACTTCTGAAATCTTTCTTGCAATCACTGCCCCTTAACCCATGAAACTCTCTTTGTAGTCCTTGCCTCTTAACGTTATGCAACATGCCTTAAATAACCTGCCTCTTGACGCTCTTAACTCTTGCAACCTTTCTTACAAACCCTGGACCTTAAACCCTGAAACACTTGTTACAAACGCTGCTCTTTTCCTTCCTGAAAACATACAAAACTAGTAAACCCTGCCCCTTAACCGAATCAACCCGCCTTACAGACCTTCTTCCTTAACTCCAGCAATCTTTCTTAGAGCTGCTGCCTCTTTAACTCCTTAAACCTTCAATCCCTCCTAAGATTCCTCGTCCCTAACGAATTTTACCCTTAACCCACGGAAATCTCATTAAACCGCTCCACCTTGCCACTAAACTCATGCTAAGATTGTTAAAACTCCTGCTCTTTTATTGCTTGAAACCATGCAACTTTCCTATGAAACCCCCTTAATGCGCGAACTCTTCTAATACCACTGGTTCTTTGAGGTGAACAACCCTCTTCTACACACCCCTTAAACCCTACTCCTGAGACATTTCCTACTACTCCTGCAACAGTGCTTGCAACTCCTGCCCGTTAACCTTCTTAACCCCTGCAACCATGGGTGGTACTTAAGCCTTTATTCCTGAAACCTTTCTCAAAACGTATGCATCTTTACCACTTAATTCATGCTTAAAATGTTATAACCCATCTCCTTTAAGTTCTGATCTCTTCTAACATTATTGTTCCTTTGAACTTAGCAACCCTTGACACACCTCCTAACCCCTGCGCACGCACCTTGAACGTTCCAACAGTCCCAGCAACTCTTGCCCCTTAGCCTTCTTAACTTCTACAATCCTGCCCCTATCAAATTTATGTCGTGCAGCCATCCTTGCACCCCTACCTCCTTAACCCAAGCAACCCTCCTTCCACTCTTTGTCCCTTAACTTTTACTATCTTCTCTACATCTTCTGTCCCTTAATCCTCGCAATCCTCCTTACGGTTTTTGTTCCTGAACCCATGGAACCCTTCTTATAGCTCACATTTATTTAAAATTTTGTTTCTAAAATTTTGCATTAAAAACTTCGTATTTAAACGAAGTGTGTTGATTAATCACGTACTTCTACACGACCCCTTTTTAGTATAATACATCACAAGGAGTGTTGGGAATCTCTTTAGAGGGAGATCAATGTGCTCATTATGCTCCACGTGAGGATATATCTAGCCGACTGAGTGATGTACGATATTTTATTCGATATCAGTATTTAGTGAGACTATAGAACTGTCGGAAAAGTAAGCCATAATGTTTTTGATATCTTCGGTCTTGAAAAAATACGACTGATGTGGGAGTCATCTGCTTGGCTGTGATTGGTAATCACGTCCGGCACGAAATTTAAAAAATTTTTGTTTTGGCGCTAGAGTATTACATGTATATGTCGGCAGTTAGATTACTCTTAATATCACAGTATGACGGCTTCCGTAACTAATACTATTAGAGCCCCATCTTTCTGATAAAATATCGTACATCACTCGGGTTTAAGTCAGTTCCTCACGTAAAGCTCAAAGTGCACAAGAGCTACTTGAAAACCCATGACGTTCAGCTATTGTTTCACAACTCAAGGGATTTAAAAAATTTCAAATTGATGATAAATAATTTGTTAGGAGTTTCCTCAAGGAATTTGAAAGAATTTGACTAGGTTTAAGGAATTTAAGGTACATCCAAGTAATTTCAAAAATTTCAAAACAATTTTAAAAGTTTAACATTTAGCTTTAGCATTTAGCATTTAGTTTAACATTTAGCTTCCACAGTTAAAGAAATTCAAATTTTTCTTTAACATTTCAAGTATTTTAATGGAAATTATTATTTTTTATTATAAAATTAATCCATTTGGTTTAAAATTAGTTTCTTTATTGCATTTATAGATTTTTTAACTAAAAATTAGTCAATATCAGGTTTACTTAAATACCAATCTTCTACAGTTGAAAATTAAACTATTCCTTTGAAAATGTCCGTCTTTTGTTGAAACTTTGCCTTCTGTAGTAGAAAATTTATCATTACGGTTGTAAATTTATTTATTTTTAAAAAATTTTTTTTTTGGTAGTGACGTACTGTAACAACCCAATTTATCTGTAATAGATCCACTATTAGGTTAAAATTCCATTATACATTTAAATATTTGATTAAAAATTAACATATTTTGTTAAAAATGATTCTTCTTTTTATATAAAATTAGTTTTTTTTAATGAAAATTAATTTTTCTTGTGTTTTAAAATATAGAAATTTTATTGAAAAGAATTTTTTTAACTAAAAATTAAAGGACATGTTTGCCGAACTTTTTTTTTAAAGACATTCAATGCTTTTGTTAGAAAATTAATTTTTGGTATTAAAAATTTAACTATTCAGTTAAAAATTAATTTCTTTGAGTTAAAACCTATTCTGTAGAAAAAATGGTATTTTTTTGGCAGAAATATAACCCTTTTGGTTGAAAATTCAACTGGATTGAGAATGTTTCTGGTTCAAAATTAAAGAAAAGTGCGTCGGAAATGTTTTCTTTTATTAAAAATGTAGCCTTTTCATTTTTAGCGCATTAAAATAAGTAAAAAAACACACTTGTCATCTCTGTTTAAAAAATTTTGCGATATTTAGAAACCCGCGTATTTAGAATTTAATTATATAATATATAAAATATAAGTCATATAAAGAAATAATAGAATTTGAAATATTACTTCTCAATATTTGCGGAGCGCGACCCAATCAGAATATTACACGTTTGTGGTTGGAGCGCCGCACCTGTCGTGCAGCGCGTGAGCCAGTCAGAATATAGCTCGGTCGTAATTGGTGCGCCGTGCCGTTGCACTGGGCGCGGGACCCAATCAGAATATAAATCGGTCGTGATTGGTGCCTCTTAACTCTTGCTTGGGACGCGCGATCCAATAAGAATATTGCAAGTTTCATAATATATGTTCCGGATTTAAAATTTGGCAAAATTCTTTCTAGTTTTTCTAAATAGCCAATGGACATTCAGGAAAACTGACCATTCTTTCGATATCGTTATCTATAATAAGTCTATACTGCATTTTCTTAGGATATTATTTTTTCGGAAGGATCCAATTACTATTGCCTTACTGATATTTGTTAAAACATACAAATAAAATGAAAAAATGGAACCTATATCATTTTAAATGTTTAGAAGTTTATAATAACCAGCTCGAAACTTTGCAAGTCGCTTTTCCCAACGAAATAGAAGTTTATGGAAAAAGTGGGTATGATGAACGATCAGACATAGAACTTTCTTTCTTTTATGCAGATGTGCACCTGTTAAAAATATTACAATCTACCAGAAAATAAAGTTTTGTCTATCTCTGTTTCCACTTGTTTTGTAACTTTTTTGTGGGGTCGATACGGGCAAGTGGCATACGAAATAAAAGAAGTATACTTTGATTAATGAATTTTCACCTATTTTAAAAGATACTGGTTTAATTTTTTCTAAAATACTTTCGAAAACAAGAAGATTATCTAGCAAAATTTAATTTTTCAACCAAAAATAGAGTGCTTAAATTTTAATTTGAAAAATTACTTTTTAATTTACTTTTTTTTTAAAATAAAACTTGAATTTATTTCTTATAAAGGAACAATATTTAACGAAAAAATGTATGGTTAAATTTTGAAATAAAAAAATTCGTTTTAGCCAAAAGAAAAATAAAGTTGCAAAATAATAATCCAAAATAACTTTCAACCAATTGAATAAATGTTTAACCAAAAAGATGAATTTTTATAGAAATAGTTATATTTGCAACCAATAAGGTGAAGTTTCAAATAAAAAATATAGGTTTTCAACCAAAAATGGAATCGTTAAATTTTTAGTAAACAAAATTAATGTTCAAACAAAAAAAAACAATGTTTAATTGGCTGACTTTAACCAAAAATGAAATTTTTTGACGAAATGTTTGAATCCCAAACCAAAAGTATGAATTTTTAACAAACAAGAAAAATATTTTCTAATAAAAAAAAACAAATTCTCTACAAACTGGATTAATTTTCTACCAAATAATATAATTTGTAATATAAAACAGAGGAGTCTTTATCCAAAAATTTTATGGTCATATTTTCAAAGAAGAAATTTATTTATAACAACAACAACGAAAATTAACAAAATAGTTGAATTCTCAACCAAAAAGAAGAATTTTTAACAAACAAAATATTGATTTTCTACCCAGAAAGACAAATTTTCAACAAAAGAGATTAATTTACAAAAATTTCCTCACAAAAGAAAAGATCTTTGCATTTTAATTAAATTTTAAATAAATAGTTAAATTTTTAACAAAATAGTTGAATTTTTAACCAAATAACTGAATTTTGAAGTTACAGATGTGAATTTCTAACCAGAAAGATTAATTTTATACCAAAAGAGGAATTCTCAAATGAAAAAGGTAAATTTTAAATCAAATAGTTGAATTTTCAACTAAAATATGTAAATGATTAACAAAATATAAAATCGTGAAAGTTTTCGATCAAAAAGTTAATTTGAATCTATAAATAAAAAAATTGTCAACAAAATTGTTTCAATTTCAAAAGAACTATAATTATATTTTAATAATTATTATATTTGATAAAAATAAAATAAATTAATATATAATATAAAAATTAAATAATAATTAAATTGGCGTCCCTTCTTTAGTCAGCAAACATTTTCGTTATGAAAGATTTTTCTTTTGGAAGTATGAACAATTAATAAATGAAAATTTTAGTAGTTTTTACCTTGTTAATGTAAAATAAAAATTTCAAACTTACGTGAAGCTTCCAGTGATATTAGAAAAAAATTATGTGTTTCAAATTTTATTATTCCTAAATTTATTTATAAATTATTTGTCTCTGCCAATTTATTTAAAAAATTTGCATTTAAAATTATTTTGAACTTCTTAAATTTTTATTACAAAAATACGGTTGGTTAGCATGCTTAACCAACCTTGAAATGTTCAAAGATTTTCATATTTCAGAATAAATTTTTTCATTTTTCAGAAAAAATTCATTCAAGCAATAGCTAAATGACAGCCACCTTTATCGTCCAAATAATTAGTTATATAATTATAATATTATAAGACAAAAATTAAAAAATAATTTGCTTTTCATTTTAAATGTTTGCCTCATTAGAGTAACCCCGTTATCATATCAATTTACAAATTTAAATTTTTCTTATTGAATTAGGGAAGGAGTTAAGCGCGCACAGTATTTACATGGTCAATTTTCAGTAAAAAATTAAGTTATAAAAAAGCCCTTTTACAGGTTGAAGTGTTGATATTTAAACTATAATTTTTTCCATGGACGCGATTGTCTATGAAAATATTTTTAGTTGATATTTCATCAAATTGACACTAAGTCCACAGACGTCTGAAAAAAGTTTTGGGGCTCAACGCACAGTATCATTTTTAGATTTGGGGCTAAGCGCGCACCTTTTAATTTCTCCAAATATTCTCTTAATTTAATTTGAAAAATTCTATTTTGCTCTCTAATTTTTATTCTATGGGCATGCGCGGCAGATGGAGTGGGGAGCTTTTTTACTTGTTTTGCATTGAGATGCGTGCTTAACGTGCTGCCGCTGTTGAATAAATTTGAATAATGTGCGCTTAAACCCGCGGCGCGCTAAACCTCGAGGCGCGCTAATCCCAGAGGCGCGACAAGCCCCGAGGCGCGCTAATCCCAGAGATGCGCTAATCCCTGAGGCGCTCTAATCCCCGAGGCGCGCTAAGCCCCGAGGCGTTCTAATCCCCGAGGCGCGCTAATCCCCGAGGCGCGGCAAGCCCCAAGGCGCGCTAATCCCAGAGATGCGCTAATCCCTGAGGCGCGCTAATCCCCGAGGCCCGCTAAGCCCTGAGGCATCGAGGCGTTCTAATCTCCGAGGCGCGCTAATCCCCGACGCGCGCTAAGCCCTGAGGCGCGCTAATCCCCGAGGCGCGCTAAGCCCTCAGGCGCGATAAGCCCTGAGGCGCGATAAGCCCTGAGGCGCTAAGCCCCAGTGCGCGCTAAGCCCCAAGGCGCGCTAATCCCCGAGGCGCGCTATGCCCTGAGGCGCGCTAAGCCCCAGAGCACGAATCCCCGAGGCGTGCTAAGCCCCAAGGCGCACTAAGCCCCGAGGCGCGCTAAGCGCACGTCTTCCCTGCTTGATTTATAATAATTTCACCTCTAACATTACAGTTTCCACTTTTTCCTATAATATCACTTTAAAAAATTGTCTTCCTCTTCTTTATGATGACCTAGATTTGCAAAAGGTGCAAAAAGAGTGAAAATCTTATTCTCTAAAGTGCCTGGAGAAGACTTGAATATAAATGTCGAACCATCACTCTCAATTCAGATATCGATGTAGTAACCCATTTGTGACTTCTTATATCTGGCCATATTTACTATCACATTTTTGTTCGAAATTGATCTAATTTGCCTCAAATTTTATTATTTAAAAAAAATTTAATTATTTTGTTGAAAATGCATCTGTTTTCTTATAAAGTCATATTTTTTGGTCCAAAATTCACTGTAGGTTAAATCCTTTTGTTAAAAATCAATTTTATTAAAGAAACATTTAAGGGTTCCACTTAGAGTTGAAAATTTCTCTTTTTTAGTTAAAAATTGAATTATTTGGTCAAAATATTTTTTTTTATTCAAAATTCATCTTTTGTTGAAAATTTATTCTTTTTTGTTAAAAATTCATCATTGTAGATTATGAATTTAATTATTTGTTTAAAAATTTAACTATTTTGTTAAAAAATTAACTAGTTAGTTTAAAATATTTTGTTCAGGAATTAATTTCATATAAAAAAATGTAGCTATACTACTTTTGGTTGAAAATTGACATTTACATTCAAAAACTGATATTTTCAAGTAAAAAATTCATGAATTTTGTTACAAATTTACATTTTTGGTAAAAAATTAATGATTTGGTTCAAAATTCACTATATTTTTTATTAAAAATGCAACTCTTTGGTTAAAAAATAATCTGTTTTTGTTGCGGATTTTACTATTTTCATTAAAAATTTTTCATTTTTCGTTGAATTTAACAGTTTTTATTTCAAATTAAAATATTTATAAGATTGCTGCATTTTTTTGTTCGAAAAAATTGGCAGAAAAAGGTTATTTTATAATTAATAACATTTAATTAATAAATTGATAAATTTTAATTAATTAGTTAATATGTCATTATCGTTATAACCATTGTACACATTTAATTGTTCAATTCTTAGTTGAAAATTTTCATTTTTTAGTTAAAAATTGAATTATCTTGTTAAAAAATTTCTTTTTTAGTTACAAGTTCATCTTTTGTTGAAAAATTTTATTTTTTTGTTACAAAGTCATCTTTTGTTAAAAAGTTCTTCTTTTTAGTTAAAAATGAATTTTTGTAAGTTACAAATTTAGCTATTTGGTTCAAAACTCAACAATTTTATTTGAGAATTTAACTATATTGCTAAAACTTTTTTTTAAGATTTAATTTCGTATACTGAAAATGCAGCTATTCTACTTTTGGTTTAAAATCGATATTTAAAAATAAAAATAGATCTTTTCTACAAAAAAATCATAAATTTAAAAAAAGTATCTTTATAGTAGAAACAAATTGTTTGGCCTTTTATTTGAAATTAAAATATTTATTAGATTGAAATATCAAATATTCTAACTATTGAATGCTTCATTGAACATTTATATTTATTGTTTAAAAATTCACTACTTTCTTTAAAGTTGAACAATTTTGTAAAAAAATTAATTTTTTCTTTTAGCAAAAATTGTACAAAAAAGTTCAATATTTACCATTTTAGTTATAAATTAACTTTGTTGTACAAATTTAACGGTTCCCTTCTTAATTGAAAATTTCCCCTTTTTAGTTCAAAATTGAATTATCTGATGAAAAAACTTTCTTTTTTAGTTACAAATTCATCTTTTGTTGAAAAATTCTTCTTCTTGGTTAAAACATTAGATTTTTAATCATAAATTTTGTCAACAATTTATTTTTATGGTAGATAAATAATAGTTTTTCTTGAAAATTGATTATCTTTTGATAAACATTCATCTGTTTGGTTTAAAATAAATCTGTTTTTGTTAAAGATTTCACTATTTTGATTGAACCTTCGTCCTTTTATTTTGAATTTCACCATTTTTATTTAACATTAAAATATTTATTAGATTGAAATATCAACAATTTGAACTGTTACGTGTTTCGTTAAATATTTATATTTTTTGATTAAAAAATGCACTGCTGGCTTAAAAAATTCCGTACTTCCTTTAAGGTTGAACTACTTTGTAAAAACTAAATTTCTCTTGTTCAAACAAATTTTTAAAAGAAGTTAAATATTTATCATTTTGGTTATGAATTAACACTTTGGTTGAAAATTTAACTGTTAAAAAATAAGTTATTTGTTGTTAAAAAATCAAAGAATTGGTTGAAAGTTGAACTACTTTCGTAAAAACTTACTTTTTAAAAGATTAAACTCTTTGGTTGAAAATTTAATTATTTTGTTAAACATTCGTTTTTTATGTTATAAATGAATTTTCTTTATTTTGTTTAAATCGAAAATTTAACGATTCCAATTTTTGTTGAAGAATCATCCTTTTTAGTTAAAATTCACCTGATGGTTGAAACTTTGTTTTTCTTGATTAGAAATGAACTTTAAAAAAAAATTGACATTTGTATTTAAAAATAAACTATTTTCTAAAAACTTTGGTTATTTGAAAAATCTTATTTTTTCTTGAAGTAATTTTTTTAACTCAATATCTATTTATTCCATTTTTTTAAATTATATTTTTTATTAGAAAATCCACCTGTTCGAATGAAAATTTTCTTAATAAATTCGACTGGTTTTCTAGAGTTCATTTTTTGCTTTGCAAATTATTTTTTATGGATAAAACACAATTTTTTTTTAGTTTGAAAATAGAATCTTAAAAAAAGATTCCTAAAAAAGAAAAAAAATTGACAAAAATAAATGTCTGGCAAAGAAAAATTTTTGTTTTTTAAGAATTTTTTTTAAGAGGGTCTGGTTTGAAATTACAATTGAAAGATTTTATAGTGTTTGCCAAAATTTGGTCATTGGATTTTTGGTTTTATTTTCATTAAATTTATGCATTAACTTCATTATTAGACGTAATATAAATATAATCTTCTTTGACAAAAATTCACCTTTTTTGTACAAAATTCATCCTTTGGATTGAATATCAATTTTTCGTGGGTAAATCTTCTTGGTTCAAAATTCCTCTTTCTTGGTTGGAAATGAACTTTCTTGTGGAACAGTCAAACAAATTATTAAAAATTTTATTATTGTGTATTTTATTTACTATTTTAAATATTATTTTAAATAAGTTGTTATTTTCCATTAAAAACTTATTATTCTTGTTTAAAGATGAACTTCCTCAAAAATTAAAATTCATTTGTTAAAAATTAAATTATGCGATTAAAATTCTAATTATTTTGTTTCAAATTTAACAATTTTTATAGAAAAATAATTGATTTGGCTGAAAATTCTACTATTTGATTAAAAATTCCTTTTTTTTTATTAAAAATGTTGGTATTTTTTAAAAAAAGTACAGTATTTACTTAAAAATTATCTTTTGTAATAAAAAATTATTATTCCTTGCTAAAAATAATTTTTTTCGATTGAAAATTTAACTATTCGATTTTTTAAAGGAAAAAATTAATTTTTCAGTTAAAAACGCACCTATTACGCTGAAAATTTGCCTCTTAATGGAAAGAAAATTTTGCCAAAGGAAAATTCACTTTTTTACGTCATAAATTCGACTGTTTTTTTTTTCAAAGTTCATCCTTTGCTTTGCAAATTAATTTCTCGTGGATACATCTTTTTGGTTGAAAATTAATTATTTTCTATGAATATTCAACTAAATTGTTAATTTTTTTATTAATTTTGTATTTTATTAATATAAAAATGTGTCTTTTTGACTCGATAATTTAGATAAAAGTTCAACTACTTGGTCAAAAAATTTAATTATTCGGATAGAAATTTTAACTATTTGGTTAAAAAATTTAACATTTTGTTCAAAATTCAAATAATTGTTTTAAAATTATCTTTTATTATAAGAATTAGAATTTTTATTAAATTAAATTTTTCGTATTAAAAACTAAAAAAATTCTCTCTTCAAAAATCAATTATTACATTTTTTGCTTAAAATTATTTTTTTCCGCTGAAAATTCATTTTTTCATTTGAAAATTTATCTATTTTATTTTTCTGTTTAAAATTATTATTTTTCGCTAAAAGTTAATTTTTTCAATTGAAAATTGAACTATTCCATTTTTACAGGATTATTTATTTTTCTAATTTTTGTTTGAAATTATATTTTTATATTTTTATTTTTAAAGAAACGAAAATCGGGCTTATCCAACCGCTAGTTTACTTTGTGCGGG
>JAWWLR010000155.1:95708-110693 GCA_035041075.1 Acraspis erinacei
CGGTCCAGCGATGAATTTGTACAGGATCATTTAAAGGTTAGCTTGCATACAGGTTCCTGTAAAGGATCATGTACAGGAAAGTACCTGTACCGGAACTTCGGAGGATCCTGTAGATTTATGTACAGGTTGTCTGTAGATTCGTTTGTGGCGTTGTGTCCAGCAACATGTACAGGACCCTCTGAGATTCCTGTACAGGACTTTTCAACCGGAAACGGACCGAATTAATTTTTAGACCTAATATCGGAAAACCTGTACAGGATCATTAAAAGGTTAGCCTGCATACAGGTTCCTCTACAGGATCATGTATAGGAAAGAACCTGTACAAAAACCTTGGATAATACAGTAGATTCCTGTACAGGATCTCTGCAGTTTCGTTTGTAGCTTTGCGTCCAGCAATATGTTCAGGGCCATCTTTGTTTCCTGTAGAGAATTTTCAACTTGGAACGCGTCGAATTCATTTGTAGACGAAATATCAGTAAACCTGTACAGGATCATTAAAAGGTTAGCTTGCATACGGGTTCCTCTACAGGATCATGTACAGGAAAGTACCTGTACCGGAACTTCGGAGGATCCTGTAGATTTATGTACAGGTTGTCTGCAGATTTGTTTGTAGCATTGTGACCAGCAACATATCCAGGATCCTTTGAGGTTCCTGTGGAGGAATTTTCAACCGGAAACGGACCGAATTAAATTGTAGACCTAATATCAGAAAACCTGTACAGGATCATTAAAAGGTTAGCTTGCATACAGGTTCCTCTACAGGATCATGTACAGCAAAGAACCTGTACAAAAACCTTGGATAATACAGTAGATTCCTGTACAGGTTCTCTGCAGATTCGTTTGTAGCTTTGTGTCCAGCAACATCTTCAGGACCATCTGAGGTTCCTGTACAGGAATTTTCAACTTGGAATGCGTCGAATTCATTTGTAGACGAAACATCAGTAAACCTTTATAGGATCATTAAAAAGTTAGCTTGTATACAGGTTCCTCTACAGGATCATGTACAGAAAAGTACCTGTACCGGAACTTCGGAGGTTCCTGTAGATTTATGTACAGGTTGTCTGCAGATTTGTTTTGTAGCTTTGTGTACAGCAACATTTCCAGGATCCTCTGAGGTTCCTGTACAGGAATTTTGAACCTGAAACGGGCCGAATTAATTTGTAGACCTAATATCGGAAAACATGTACAGGATCATTAAAAGGTTAACTTGCATACAGGTTCCTCTACAGGATCATGTGCAGGAAAGAACCTGTACAAAAACCTCGGATAATCCAGTAGATTCCTGTACAGCTTCTCTGCAAATTCGTTTGTAGCTTTGTGTCCAGCAACATATTCAGGACCATCTGAGGTTCCTGTACAGGAATTTTCAACTTGGAATGCGTCAAATTCATTTGTAGAAGAAATATCAGTAAACCTGTACAGGATCATTAAAACGTTAGCTTGCAAAGAGGTTCCTCTACAGGATCATGTACAGGAAAGTACCTGTACAGGATCTGCGAAGGACCCCGTAAATTCCTCTACAGTTTATCTGCAGATTAGAGTGTAGCTTTGTGTCCAGCAACATTTTCAGGATCCTCCGAGGTCCTGTACCGGAATTTCTAGCTGCCAAGGTACCGGTTTCATTTGTAAGCCTAACATAAATTTTATAAATCAACTTAAAGATTAAGTAAGTTTATAAGTGTTTTTTTATATTTTGCTTCACCTAGAATATCCTTAAAATTAGGATCATCATTTTTCTTCAAAGTAACTATAATTTATTAAGTAGTAGTGAAGATAAATAACTCGAAGATGCCATTTATTCGGAAAGTAGAGGGCTTGACAGTTTACGAAGCCCAGAAGACTTTAATGCAGCCAGAAGGATTTAATTTACTCCAGGTTGCCTTAAGGGCTGTGGGCGTTTGAAATTTTCTCTGAGCCATCGCTTTCTTTCGTAGAAGTTGTCCTTCGATGTTATTAACTCAGTCCAAGCACGTAATTAAATTTTATTTTATTAGTTTTTAACTAGGGATGCTAAAATTTATACGAGCAGAACACCTGTCGGCAGGTGAAAGTTGTCTGTTTTTATTTTTTTATTTGCGTGCGTGCGACAATTACAAAGTTTTTTTAATGAGTTTTTGTAACGATGTATTTTTACTGATGAGTTTCGTGAGCGAAGATCATGCCTTCATTGTTCATAGTAGCTTAGAGGTCGTCCATAAACTAAGTTGCCAATTTTGAAATTATTTTTAACCAAAAGGGACCAATTTTCAATAAACAAAAAATTTATTTTTAACTAAAAGCTTGATTTAATAACCGAATATATGAGCTTTGAAGCAGATCAGAAAAATTATCAACGAAATAGTTTAAGTTTGAACAAAATCTTTCAACTTTGAAGCTTAAAAGAGGAATTTTTTAGAAGATTAATTTTTGACCAAAAACGATTACTTTTCTGTAAAAGATGAATTTTTAATTTAAAATTTAACTAAACTGGTGAAACTTAAAAAGATGAGATTTAAAACTAAGAAAATAATTTTTTACGAAGAAGTTTAATTTCTAACGAAAAAATATCAATTATCAAAAGGAATCGAATAGTTACATTTTTAGTTTAAAAAAATATTTGTAACCCAAAAAGAAACAAATTTTGAACAAATAAAAGCAAATTTTTAATAAAATATTTTAATTTTAAACCAAACAGTTATATTTTACCAACACAGCGAAGTTTTTAACAACATAGTTCTATTTTTAACCAAATAATTTAATCTTCAACCGAAAATATGATTTTCAAAAAAAAATTAATTTTTAAGCAAACAGTTTAATTTTCTAACCAAGTTGCTCAATTTTCAAGAGGTGAATACCAATTTTTCCAAAATAGTTGAATTTTCAAGACAAAAATACGAAATTATAAAAAAGAGAATTTTTTTACCACATAGTTGAATTTTCAAAAAATAGTTGGTTCTTAAACAAAATGTAAACTAAATAGTTTATTTTGTGGAGAAAAAAATTAATTTTTAACGAAAGAGTTTAATTCTTAAAAATTTTCAACCAAAAATTGAAAAATTAAATTTGCAGTTGAAAAATTTTTTGCAACAAAATTGAAACAAATTCTCAACAAAATTATTAAATTTCCTATTAACAAGTTGAATCTTAATTAAAAAAAGATCTATTTTAACAAAAAATTTGATTATTAAGTTTTTACAGGAACAAATTATTTTTAATAAAAAATTAAAGGAATTTTCAACAAAATAATGTAACTTTTTCCGGAAAGATAAATCTAAAACGAAAAAAGGGAAATTTTAACCAAATAGTTAAAATTTCAACCAAAATGTTAAAACTACAATTGAATTTTAACATAAAAATATTAAGCTTCATAAAAATTTAATTTTTAATCAAAAATTGATTTTTCAACAAAATATTTGAATCCTGAACCAAAAAATATTATTTTCTAAAGCAAAAATTTTCATTTTTATCAACAAAAAATATCAGTTTTCAAACTAAAGTATTGAATTTTCAACTAAAAAAAGATAGCGTTTTAACTAAAGAAAAAATTTATTTTTAACCAAACTGTTTAATTTTTTACAACAAAAAAATTCCAGTTAAAAAATGATTTTTATCCCAGAATCAAATTTCAACTTAAAACGAAATATTAAAATTTTCACATAAAAAATATTAATTTTTGCAAAAAAAAGGATTGTTAAGAAAACGCATAAATTTTTATCACATTATTTATTTTATAACAAAGAATATTAATTTTTAACAAAATGGTAAATTTTGAATCAAATAGTTTCATTTTTTAGGAATTTTTTCAATTTAAGAGCCAAAAAGACGAATTTTGTATTAAATAATTTAATTTTTAACCTAAGAATATGAAATTTCAACAAAAAAGTTTTCTTTTAACTAAGAAGTTCAATTTTTAACAAAATAATTGATTTCTTAATCAGAAAGGATTAATTTTTATTTAAAAATATTGAATTTTATAAAAAATGGAACATAGTTAATCTTCATCATTTTTTTGGATTTTCGAAACATAAAAAAACTGGAATATTTATATCTTTGAACTAATATGATAAGCAGTTGAATTTGCCAACAAAAAATTGATTTCTTAACCAAGAATAATTTTTTCTACCAAATAGTGTAATTTATCAATAAAAAAAATATTAATTTGTAACCAGACAAAAAAAAAAATTTATGAAAATACGCATATTTTAAACCAAGTAGTTGAATTATTGGATTTTGAAAAAATATTAGAGTTTTTAACAAAATAGTTATATTTTCAACAAAGAATGCAATTTTTTAATTGAATATTTAAATTTCCAACGCCCGGGCCGCTTTTGAAAAAAGTTTTTTATTTATTCATTAATATTCAATCCAAAATACCTAAAATCCATTAAGCAACTATTGACTTTATTTGCACTAAATTTGAACTATTAATATAAAAAAACTCAGTTTGATTGGATTAAAAGAATATAGTAAATACATTTTTATTTCATAAACAAATTTTGTAAACAATTATCCATAGCAGGTAGTTATCTTAAAATAAAACAAGTTTTTTATATTGAATCGGCCTAAAATTATACAGGGATGATTGTTTAAGCAAATTTAATTAACAAATGCACTTCTTAGCTATTTTTAGAGGTAAAAACTTTTTTTTTAACATAATGAAGTGTAAATAACTGATTTCTGAACTCTTAGGGAGCTTATATGAGAATTAACAATATTCATTCTTATCAAGAATTTTTATTAAAATTTTTATAGTTTTAGGCTTTGAAAAAAATTTGCATTTCTTTAAGTTAATAACAGGATTTTATTTAGTAATGGCTTTGTGCTATCAGTCTATTAAATTGATAATTGTTTAAACAAAATTAGTAAAAAATTCATTTTTTGGCCTTTTTTTAAGTGTAAAAACTTGGTTTTTTCAATTTATTAATTAATTTTTTAAATTTTATTCCAAGATGCTATGGATAACTGCTTATAAAATTTGTTTATTAAATAATAATTTATTTAACATATTTAATGAATTTAATTAAAAAACGGTTATTTTTTATAAATTGTCCAAATTTATTGCAAATCTATTCACGAATCACTGCCAATCTCCATGAATCCGGTTTAATTCACTTATTTGTTTATAAAAAATTCAAAATTTTTTTAAATTATTTCAAAGCTACTAGAAAACTTTTCTGGACAGTTGCTTCATCAATTTTCGGTATTTGGAATTTAATCCAATTTTTTTCGAAAACCAGTAATCTTCCGAAAAAAGTTTGGTTTTTATTATTGAATAATAAAAAAAAAAAACTTGTTTGAAAATTGGTTCTGACCAATTTATGCAGAATTTTGTAAGCTTCAAATTTAAAAAAATTTATTCATTTGTGAATATTTGTCAAATATTTCGCATCTAATTAGTCTATTTGGCGTTGCGTTAAATCATAAGATTAGTTTGATTTTACCACTAGATATCATGATCTAATTAAACCTTCGTGCTGAATAAGCAGCTGCAATTCAAAATTGTTCGAGTGTTAATAATTCGATGTGACATTACCTTCTTTGACGTTTTCAGATTAAAAATTAATTAATTTTATCCGAGATAAAAACTTCTTTCAAGATTTTTGCGCACAAAATTAAAAGAGAGGATGGACAACGCTTCAAGTTGCAAATTATTCACTCGGAAAGAAACTCCTTTAGCTCATTTTAGGTAGAAAATAGAAGGAAAATAAATTAAATCGAAAGCAGCCGTCTCTTTAAAAGTTTTAATCGCTGTTAGTTTTAGTCGCTGTTTACTTCGCTATTCTTTTGAATTTTTTGGTTTTTTGTAAATTACTATTTCCAAAAAAGGAAATTTAATTCTAAAGATTTATTTATAAAAGAGATAATGTAAATTGATGATGATTTTTTTTTTATTAATGAAAGTAAATCAAAGTTTCGAAATAAGCAATTTTATTTCATCATCAGATTTATTTCTGAATGTTTTTGAACATTTTTGATCAAAGTTAAAATTTTTATTTTTAAAGATTTTTAATATTGGAATGTTTTTAAATTACCGATATCAACAATAAAAACTCTGGTAAAATTAAAAATAACTTAAGGTTAATTAAAATAATTTGAAAATAATTTAAATCTTGAGCAGACTAAAAAAAATCAAAGCAAAATATAGATTTTGAAAAATGTTTGAAAAAGGTTTCAACAAAATAAAAAATTTTCCGGAGATTATTGGGAAAGTACCAAATAATTTTTTCTTTTGGAAAATATATTTGATCAAAAAATAAGTATCAGTTAAATTTTATGCAGGTTCCTGGAAACATTTTTAATAATTTTTTATTTTGAAAAATTAATTTCTAAAGAAAATTTAAAGCGAGTTCAAATTAGCAATATTTGAAAGCAATATTTTTCAGTTTGAAACATATTTCAATGTAAAAAATTAAAATGATTTTAAAATATGTTTAGAAGTTTTGAAAAATAAATTTTCAAACATTGAAATTTTTTAAGGATTTCAAAAATTTAAGACTAAATGTTTTTTTTTTTTTTGAAATTTGAAATACATTTTTTCATAAAATTTGTTAAATTTACAATATGACCGAATTTTTTGGTAGAAGATTAATTTTCTTGAATAAATAAATAGTTGTTTAAAAATTCATGTATTTTGCTGAAAATTTTTATTTTTGGCATTAAATAAAAAAATTGTATTCATTAAAAAGAAATTCTGAATTAAAAAAAAAAAATTGTAATAGAACTGTTTTGCTACAAATTCTTCTTTTTGGTTAAATTTTATTGTGTTTTATTTAAAATTAAATTTTTTTTCTCAAAATAAAAACTATTATCTTTTTGATTGAAAATTATTTATCTAGGCTTAACATTCAGTTCGTTCTTTCAAAGTTCAGCTGAAAATTTGACTATTTGTTTGTAAAATTAACTTTTCTTTATGAAATTTTATATTTTCGAATAGAAAATTCAACAATTTTATATAGAAAATTCAACTATGTGGTGAACAATTTAAATTCTTTGTAGAAAATTTGTTTTTTTTTATTTTAAAATAATTTATTCGAGTGAAAACTTAAATATTCCATTTTTTATTAAAATTTTTTTTTGTTTAAAAATTTAACTGTTTGGTTAAAAATGTATGCATTTTGTTTAAAATTTGTCTTTTTTGTGGAAAAATAATTTTCTAAGTGGAAAATTTAAATAGTTGGTTAAAAAATAGCCGAATTATAAAATATCTGAATTAGAAAATTCCCAAATTACGAGATTCCCGAAAGTAAACATTACTTTTTTCAGCTTAAAATTTAAGAAAATTATTGTTTAAATGAAAAATAACAATAGTGTATACAAATTTTATGAATAAATAAATAAAAAAATTTTCCCACATTTTTTCGAACCTAATAACATTTTAGAAACAAATTTTGCGGGATTCAATTCATTATTGATTTATCTAAAAGTTTCAGCTTATTTTTTGTTTATATTAAAATTCTGATGTTTGAGAATTATTTTGTATTTTTTTAATACTACGCATATTTTCAAACTAAATTTCGGATCCAGAAATATATATTTTTAATTATTTTTTTTTTAACCATTAAAATGATTAAATTTTTTTATTATTTCGGTAATTTTCTTATTCGGGAATTTTCCGGTTCAGGAATTTTCCAGCATCGGAAATTTTATTTTTTGGGATTTTTCAGCCGCTCTAAAATTTTCTTACGATTTCTTGGAAAATTTGAAATGATTTTTTTGTCGAAAAATTAAATTAAAATTTTCATTTAAGAATATTTTTTAAAAATTCATAAGATTTCGAAAAATGCCAAAAAAGAATCAGAGCCTATTTTAAGGTATTTTTCAAAATTTTTCAGAATTGAACAAAAATTGAGGAAAAAATTTGATCACTTGAACTTTATTCTCAAGATTTAAAAGTTTTCAAAAGCTTTAAAACTTTTAAAAATTTGAACAGATTAAAAAAATTTGACAAAAAATTGATATTTTTTAAATGAGAATCTTAAGCTTCTTAAGGATTTTGAAATGTTTCAAGGTAATAAAAAAATTTTTTACAATTTCTGGGAAAATCTAGAACGATTTTTTAAAAATTAATTTTAAGTGAATATTTAAAAAAAGCTTAAAAACATTTCACAAGATTTTCACAATTTTAAAAATTATCTGGCAGATCTTAAGGCAATTTATTTTAATTTCTACTAATTTAAAAAGAAGGAGCATTTTGAATTATTTTTAAAAATATTAAAACTTTTGAGAAGTTTTAAAGAGAGTTATAAATAATTAAAAATATCGAAGGATTTAAGATTTGTTTTTAATAAACAGTTTTTTTATTCAAAATACAAATTTTCTTTCATTGAAATATAAGTTACACATTACGTTTTTCGTTTATAATTAATCTCTTTTTTTAACAATTCTGCTATAAATTAACAATTTTGTTGAAATTTTTATTAGACGTATCAAAAATCTTCAAAAATATTTTTGAATTGCCTAAAAAACCTTACAGTAAAACTATAGTTATATTATTTTTATGAAAAATAAACGAATAAAAACGAAGAGAAAATTAATAGTTACAATTATAGTTATTATAGTTATAATTTTTAATTTGTAATAAAAATTTCTGCACCTTTCTATTTTTCTTTAAAATCGTATGGTCCTGGGGGCTGAGGAATAAACTTTAGGCCCACTGTGTCGACTTGCGGGTTCGAATCCCGCCTCGGACTCTGTAAGAGCCTCGGCAGCACACGCAGTAAGTCTCTTTCGGGTGAGTCGTGGCGCCTTAAAATAAAAAATAACTAAATTATATTAAATAAATTAATTTGAAATGAATTTTAGGTTCGAGGATAAAAGGTTCTTTAATTTTTAAGAAAAATTATTCTTGGTGGTTCGGAACCCACCTCAAGCTGTAGGTTTGCCGATTTAAACATATAAAAACAAATTAATTTTATTCACTTTTCTTCATAGAATTTGTCAATAGAAACAAAAATTTCAACCAAACTGCTATTCTGTGACTCATTCCAAGAGATTTACTCGCTATTCCTGGATGTTTTTTTTTATTTTCTTCTTTCCACAATTCAGTCCTTTTACAAAACTACATTCGACGAATTTAATTACGGAGAGAGAATTTCCAATAATACAAGGGTCTGAGAGACGGTAGAGACGGTAGACGGTAGTAGAGACGGTATCGATCGGATTCATCATACTCCTAAACTTTATAGCTTTATGAAGTGACATCAATTTCGACATTCAGCTTGAGTAAGCGCTGTCCATAAACTTCGTTATCAATGTTGGTCCATGTTCAACCCCCTCCCCCACCCGCCCCCTTACTGACGAACATCTGCCACAAACTCGACTGTCAAGAAACTGGATGAACCCGGGAGGTAGTTTTCTGCAGTTTTCCTTTCCTCTTATCAAACGCCCTGATAAATTCGAGTACTTCTAATAAAGACGGATTCAGCCAAGGGGGAGGGAGGGTTCAAGAGATTTTTTTATGATTTTTAAAATTTTTTGTTAATAATTTTTTAAATTAATTTTTGGAAAAATCGTAAATAAATAATTACATCTATTAATTATACAGAAATGTATTATCAATTTATCTTTAACCACCTCAGAAACTTGTTGAGTGAAAAACGAATCAAGCGAACAAAAATTTAAAAACAGTCAGGGAATTTCTATAACTTTCAATAATTGTCAAACAGAATAAATTTGTAATATTTCAATATTTATTTTAAATTATTTTATTTCGTTTATAGAAGGTTCTAGGTTTAAAATATTACAATTTTAAGATTCTGATCGAAAGTATTTTTTGGGTGAGGATTCAACTATTTTTTTGAAAATTTGTCTTTTTAATTTAAAACTGCATCTATCTTAGTTTGGATGAAAATTCAAATTTCTTTGAAAATTTGTGTTTTTATTGTAAAAATTCATCTATTTTAGTAAAAAAATGCGTTTTCCTTTGATGAAAATGCAAATTTTTTTCTGAAAATTCAACAATTTTGTTAAAAAATCCTCCCTTTTGACTAGAAATTCAATTGTTTAGTTAAAAATTCAACTAATTTCTAGAAAATTGACTTGTTTAAAATTTATATTTTGGTGTTTATAAGTCAATTTTAATCTTTTTTAGTTAAAAACTCAATTTTTTTTTTTTTTGAAAAGTTTGTTGGAAAAGTTTTTTTGAGAAGCATCTTTTTTTTGAAAATTCAACAATTTTGTTAAAAAGTCATACTTGTAGTCGAAAACTCAAATTCTTTGTTGAAAATTCAACAATTTTGTTAAAAAGTCATACTTGTAGTCGAAAACTCAAATTCTTTATTGAAAATTCAACTGTTGAATAGAAAACTTAATTGTTGAAAATGCATCTGTTTAAGAAAATATTTCGTCTTTTTTAAACAAAAAAAATTGAACTGTTTTGTTAAAAATTAGTTTTTTTTAATTGAAAATTTTGGTAACAAATTTACTTCTTATTTGCTACTTATATTTTACTGTTGAAAAGTCAAACTAAAGTTTTTTTGTATCCAAATCCAACTAATTTTTTTGAAAATTTGTATTTTCAATTTCAAAATTTATCTGTCTTAGAAGACATTTCATCTTTCTTGTATGCAAATGCAACTGTTTGATTGAAAATTAATATTCTTTGCTTAAAGACCGAACTATTTTGTTTAAACCAATATGTTGAGAAATAATTTTTTTTTTAAATTTATATTTTTAGTTAAAAATTTAAATTTTGGGTTGATTGCTTAACTATTTTCTGGAAAACTCATCCTTTTTACTTAAAAACTTAACTGCTTGGGTAAAAAATAAACTACTTTGATGAGACTTTTTTTCAATAGATTTAATTTAACTTTTTAATCTCTTGGGTGAAAATTAAACCATTTTGTTCAAAATTATTTTTTTATCGTTGGTGATTCAATTTTTGTCAAGAAAATTCGACTTTTGGCTTGAAAATTCAACAATTTAGGTTACACTTCTTTTTTCTTTCATGACTGAAAAATCTTTATTTACTGAAAATTCGTTTTTATGGTTGCTAAAAAATTAATATTCTTGGTTAAAAAATTCACTATTTTGTTTAAAATTCAAGTATTATTATATTTTGTTAGAAAGTAATCCATTTTAGTTAAAAATTCGAGTAATCGTATCACCTTAAAATAAATAATTAAGTTTTGTTGCTAAATAGAGAAAAATGAAAATTTATTCCTAATGTTATTTAATATTGTACAAAAATTAAACAGCTAATAATTAATTAATGAGTTATAACTTAAAAAGCATTAAAGAGTTAATTTTAGTTAATCAACCAAATAATTTTTATACTACATTTTTCAGAAAATTAGATTTTTATATAAAATTTTAAACCATTCCAATAAAAATAAAAATATATTCGCCAATAATTTCGAAATCAAAATTCAGATTCTCATTTCATATTGCAAAAGATTACATAACTAATGTAACTGGAATGGAGGTGTTTGAAACTTTCACAAATTTTTATTATACTAATTATGATTCTACATTTTTTTTTAATTTTCCACTTTCATTTCTGAAAATTTTATTTATTATTAAACTTTTAAATTAATTTCAGAAAAAAATAAAACACATTAATTTATAAGAGGGAGGACTGGAAAGCCCGAAAAATAAATTTTCCGAAAATGTAAAAGTCCTGAATAATAAAATTCGCGAATAATAAAATTACCGAAAAAAATACCGAATTGGAAAATTCCCGAATAATAATATTCTCGAATAATAAAATTCCCCAATTATAAAATTCTCGGATAACAAAATTCCCGACAGTTTATAATATTACCGAATTAGAAAATTACTGAATAATAAAATTCCCGACATTGTAAAATTCCTAAATTGGAAAATTCCCGAATAATAAAATTCGCGAATAATAAAATTGCCGAAAAAAAACCGAATTTGAAAATTCCCGAATAATAAGATTCTGGAATAATAAAATTCCCCAATTATAAAACTCCCGGATAATAAATTCCCGACAGTATATAATATTACTGAATTGGAAAATTCCCGAATAAGGAAATTCCCGGCAGTGTAAAATTCCTGAATTGGAAAATTCCCGAATAATAAAATTTCCCAATTATAAAATTACCGGATAATAAAATTCCTGACAGTTTATAATATTACTGAATTGGAAAATTCCCGAATAATAAAATTCGCGAATAATAAAATTGCAGAAAAAATACCGAATTGGAAAATTCGCGAATAATAAGATTCTCGAATAATAAAATTCCCCAATTATAAAATTCCCGACAGTTTATAATATTAGTGAATTGGAAAATTCCTGAATAATAATATTTTCTAATAATAAAATTCCCCAATTATAAAACTCCCGGAAAATAAAATTGTCGACAGTTTATAATATTACTGAATTGGAAAATTCCCGAAAAAAAATACCGAATAATAAAATTACCGAAAAAAGTACCGAATAATAAAATTCCCCAATTATAAAATTCCCGGATAATAAAATTCTCGACAGTTTATAATATTACTGAATTGGAAAATTCCCGAATAATAAAATTACCGAAAAAAATACCGAATAATAAAATTACCGAAAAAAATATCGAATTGGAAAATTCCCCAATTATAAAATTCCCGGATAATAAAATTCCCGACAGTTTATAATATTACCGAATTGGAAAATTCCCGAATAATAATATTCTCGAATAATAAAATTGCCGAAAAAGTACCGAATTGGAAAATTCCCGAATAATAATATTCTCGAATAATAAAATTCCCCAATTATAAAATTCCCGGGTAATAAATTCCCGATAGTTTATAATATTACCGAATTAGAAAATTCCTAAATAATAAAATTCCCGACAGTGTAAAATTCCTGAATTGGAAAATTCTTGAATAAGGAAATTCCCGGCAGTGTAAAATGCCTGAATTGGAAAATTCCCGAATAATAAAATTTCCCAATTATAAAATTACTGGATAATAAAATTCCTGACAGTTTATAATATTACTAAATTGGAAAATTCCCGAATAATAAAATACGCGAATAATAAAATTGCAGAAAAAATACCGAATTGGAAAATTCGGGAATAATAAGATTCTCGAATAATAAAATTCCCCAATTATAAAATTCCCGACAGTTTATAATATTACTGAATTGGAAAATTCCCGAATAATAATATTTTCTAATAATAAAATTCCCCAATTATAAAACTCCCGGATATTAAAATTCTCGACAGTTTATAATATTACTGAATTGGAAAATTCCCGAATAATAAAATTACCGAAAAAATACAGAGTAATAAAATTACCGAAAAAAATACCGAATTGGAAAATTCCCGTATAATAAAATTCCCCAATTATAAAATTCCCGAATAATAAAATTCCCCAATTATAAAATTCTCGGATAATAAAATTCTCGACAGTTTATAATATTACTGAATTGGAAAATTCCCGAATAATAATATTTTCGAATAATAAAATTCCCCAATTATAAAACTTCCGGATAATAAAATTTCGGACAGCTTATAATTTTACTGAATTGGAAAATTCCCGAATAATAAAATTCCCGACAGTGTAAAATTCCTGAATTGGAAAATTCCCGAATAATAAAATTCGCGAAGAATGAAATTGCCGAAAAAAATACCGTATTGGAAAATTCCCGAAAAATAAGATTCTCGAAGAATAAAATTCCCGAATAATAAAAATGCCGAAAAATAAAATTCCCGAATTGGAAAATTCCCGAAAAATAAAATTCTCGAATAATAAAATTCCTGAATTGGAAAATTCCGGAATAATAAAATTGCCGAAAAATAAAAATACTGAATTGGAAAATTCTCGAAAAAAAATTCGCGAATACTAAAATTCCCGAAAAATAAAATTCGCGAATACTAAGATTTCCGAATAATAAAATTGGCGAAAAATAAAAATACCGAATTGGAAAATTCCCGAATAATAAAATTTTCGAATTATAAAATTCCCGAACTAGAAATTTGCCGAACAATAAAATTCCTGACAGTTTATAATATTACCGAATTGGAAAATTTCCGAATAATAAATTTCCCGGCAGAAAATTCTCGAATTATAAAATATCCGAACTGGAAAATTCTCCAATTTATACAATAAAATTTTTTATTTATTCCAAATACAAAAATGAATATTTGTTTCTTAACTTATTTTTAATGTTTGAAATTTCGGAAATTATTCTTGGAATTTAAGATAACAATCATTTTAAATAAAATATTTGTGGGTGACGAATTTTTTTAAATTTGCACAAGTATTAAAAAAATACAAAAACCGTTCGCTGAAGTCAAATTTTAAATTTACATATATTTGATGGAAATCGCTATAAGGTAAGATGAAAACAGAGGGTGATTTTTTGGGTTCGATGGACAAATTTGGTCGAATCTAATTTAATAGTTGCAAGCTAAATTCGCACTTTTTAAACTTGAAAATTATATTTTTTAAATATTCTAAATTCGAAAAAATTTGCCTCTCGAACCAAAAAAAAATCATCCACTTTTTTCATCATACCTTATAACAATTAAAAAAAAATAAATTAAAAATTCGATTTTTGCGAATTTTACAAGTCGAGAATTTTAAAATTCGGATATTTTATAAGTCAGCAATTTTCTGTTGGAAATTTTATTATTCGGGAATTTTCCAATTTGGGAATTTTATAATTCGGGAAGTTTATTATTCGAGAATTTGATTATTCGGTAATTTTCAAATTTAGTATTTTTAATTTTCGGCAATTTTATTATTCGCGAATTTTAATATTCGGGAATTTTTCAATTTGGTACTTTTATTTTTCGGTAATTTTATTATTCAGGAATTTTATTTTTCGGTAGTTTTCAATCGTCCCAAAAAATTCAATGAAATTGTTTAATTTTGTATCAAAGTGATGAAATTTTAACTAAAATGAAGAATCGTTGTTAAAAAACTACTTCCCCACATATGAGAACAGACCATTTAAGAGAAAAGGCATCGACACCTGGATTTTGGTGATTGTGAATTCTCTTTTGTTAAAGCTCCTTCGGCCTTAACGAATACATTCTCATCACGTATCTCGTGCTT
>JAWWLR010000155.1:122900-138591 GCA_035041075.1 Acraspis erinacei
AACCCTGACGTGCTGGGATTTTTTGGACCTCGGATTCGGATTCAGCGACCCCAAAAACATATAATAAACATGGTCTGTCATCCTAGACACGGAAAAAAATTTATGAGGTTTTTTGAGGTTATGTCAGAACTCTGACGTGCTTGGATTTTTTGGACCTCGGATTCGGATTCAGCGACCACATTATGGTGATGGCGCCACATTAGTAAAGTTATATAATGACTTAATAAGTATAAAAATCACTTTTATATTTCAGATTTGACACTCAAGAGACAATTCTTATTTTTTAAACAATTTTCAAGAAATTTCCCCTTTTACTCGAAATGAATAAGACGCAATCAGAATTTCCAACCATCCGAAATTAAATTATTTAATTAAAAATTTAATTGTTTTGTTAAAAATTTATCTTTACAGTTAAAATTGCAACTATTTGGTTAAAAATTCATAGTCGTAAAATAAAAAATCAACTTCTGGTTTGAAAATTTAAATATCCTTATAAAATTTTTTCGTTTAAAAAATTAATTTTCTTGGTTAAAAATGTAACTATGCTAGTTTCGTTTAGGAATTGATATTTCAAATTAAATATTGATCTTTTCTGGTTAAAAATTTATGTTTTTTGTTAAATTCAACTATTTTGTTGAAAATTTGCCTTTTTTGTTTAAATTAAACTATTTTTCCATTACAAAGTAAAATCTTCTTTGAATGAAATAAAAAATATTGGATAACTTAATAAAAATTAATTTTTTAATTGAAGCTCGAAAAAGAACTTTTTTGTTAAGAAATAATACTTTATGGTTGAAAATTTCACTGGTTTGTAGAAAATTCATCTTTTTGGCTTGAAAGATCAACAAATTATTCAAGAATTGGACTAATCGGTTGTAGATAAGAAATTTTTTACAATAATTTTTTTGGTTAAAGTTAAACTATTAATTTCACAATCTTAAGTTTTTTTTTATCAAAATTAGTTTTTTTCGGGGCAAATTAATTTTTTATCTGCAAATTTACCTAATATATTGTTAGTTCAAAATATATCCTTTTTAAGTTGATAATCAAAAAATTTGTTGAAAAATTCGTTTTTTTTTTGTTTTTAAAAATCAGTTTTCTTTTGAAATTCAACAATTCCATTTTTCCTTTAAAATTTAAATTAATTAAACCAAAATTCATCTATTTTTCGCAAAAATAATCTTTTTGGATTAAAAATTATGTTTGTTTCTAAAACAGCGACACAGCCTCAAATTATCAAGGAAAATTCTTTGAAATCGAACAATATTTTATCTAAGATACCAATTATTTTTCGACAAAAAACACAAACGCAATATAATAAAATTTGTTAAGAACTGTACATTTTCTTAAATATCTAATGATTTTTAACTTCGAAATTCTTTAGAAAATATCATTAATCGAGCTATACATTTTTTTTTGAAAAAAATGCTTAAAAGATGATACAAAATGAGGAAGGCAATTTCAAGGTTACCTTATTTCTCTTTCATTTTTCTTTTTATTTGAATTAAGGGATTTAAGAGATTTCCAAATTTGCTTGGTTCAATTTAAATTTTAAATCTTTAAAAAATTGTTATTCTCATTTGTTCCGTGTTTAGTTCAGTAAATTTTTATAAATTAAATTTTTTTTAAGATCATTAAAATTTTTAATGTTAAAATAAAAATGTGAAAATACCGATTTCCTGCAAAAAAAACTTTAGTGTAAACTGCAAATTAAAAAATTGTAAATCATTTTTGAAACATAATGATTAGTTCTTAAATACCAATTCTTTTTGCCAATGATTCATGTTTCAAAAAACTAATTTCGGAAAAAAATTAAGTTTAAAATATAATCATTTTTCATTTAAAATATCCATCATAATAATTTCTCTGGTAATTTGTAAGTTTAGATTTCACCGCGTAAAATTGATTAAAATTTGAAAATGTTTCTTAAATCGCATAAGGTTCTCTAGATAATATTTTTTCATAAAATTTGTAGATATGATTTCCAAGTTAAAAATTTTTAATATAAAGAAAATGTAAATAAAAAAAAACTTTTCAGTTTTTTAACAACAATGATTGCTTGATTTTAGACACATATCATTAAGCCAATTTTTTAGATTGTGTATAAGATAAAATATTTATTTGTTTTAAAATTAGAATTGTTTAATTCAAATAAAAAATTTGTTGAATTCAAATAAAGTGCAATCAAAAAATATTGTTTGTTTTGACGCATTTTTTAAATTGTCCGAGGCAATCCCGCGAGAGCGAACTAATATGGAGTATGACATCTCTGATTAAAAACCTTTTCATGCTTCATTCATTTTTTTCCCCAAGCTGATTCACAAGTCCTGAGAGAAACTTGCGTGGAATTTCATTATGACGACATTTCGCGTATGGATTTTCAAATAAACTAGACGCTCTATAGCTTTTGGACCCCTTTGAAAAATATGTTCGAAATAATTATTTAATAAAAATAAGCTAAATTTAAGGAAACGAGTTTATTTTCAGCTCAAAGAGATGAATCTTCAATCCAAAATGGAAAATTTTTTACAAAACACTTGAACTTTCGACCAAAAAGGATGGCTAACAAAGGACTTTAATTTTCCACAAAATAATTAAACCATCAACAAAGTGGTCGAATTTTTAACTAAATGTCTGAATTTTCAACCAAGAAGAAGAATTTTCTACAAAAAATAATTTTGAACTGCATAGTTACATTCCCCTCCTAATTGTATAAATTTTTAATATAAATCGTCAAAATTACAGAAGTTTAAATTGTAAAGCATAAATTTTGTATAATTTTAAATTGTTGATTGTCAAAATAAAAAACTCATCGTAGGAAAAGTAATAGAAGGGAAGGTTTAGCAGTAGGGAAGGGAGGTTTGAATGCCTTTATTGATTTCTGAATATCGAGGGGTGAGTGATGTGTGATGAGTGCTGTGTAATGAGTGATGCACGATGAGTGATGTGCTATCCTCTTTTGAGTTATTTATAAATTGCAGTATTCAGTAGTCTAGCGACACGACCTTCAATTTAAACTTAGACAGTTAGGTTTCGATTCTTGGTGCTTGCAAGATTTCTTCGAATACATTTTTGTTCCAAAATATTTTTGAGTCACTTATTAACTAAGTATGCTTCATTTATTATTTGCTTATTATATAATATGTATTTTTAAAGGTTTTTATTTATTTACCGTCGGATTCCTGAATTAAGAGAATGCCCTAAATTCAAAGGATTTTAAAGTTATGCAAAGAATTCAGAAAAATGAAAGGAATTTACGGATTTTAGATAATTCAAGTTATTTATTTTGTAGTTTAGATTACAAAATAATCAAACTAAAATTTGAAATAATAAATAAACTAAATTTGAAAACCCTTTAATTCTTGGAACTCCTAATAATATTTCATGAATCTTATCGCTCTATAGCTTTTGGACTCCGTTGAAAGATATTTTCGAAATAATTTTTTAATAAAGTAAATCAAAATTAAAGTCACAAGTAATTTTTTTCGAAATTCTGTTTCACAACTTAGGAGGTGCCCAAATAAAGGATTTTTTACAAAACAGTTCAATTTTTTGCCAAAAAGGATGGCTAAAAAAGTAGTTTAATTTTCGACAAAATAATTAAAGCAGCAACAAAGTGGTAGAATTTTTGACCAAATGGCTCAATTTTCAACCAAGAAGAAGAATTTTCTACAAAAAAAAAAGAATTTTGAACTAAATAGTTAAACTGAAATCTTTCTTAACAGAAAATTCAACTTTTTTTGGAAAATTAGTTTTTTTTAAATAAAAATTCATCTCTTTGAAGAGAAATTCCATTTTTTTATAAACAGGTTTTAAACAAAATTAAATTTGGTAGAGAATTAGAAATTCATCCGTTTTGGTTTAAATCCATCGTTTTGCATTGAAAATTTAATTTTTTTCGTAGAAACCTGTTTCTTGTTCGAAAATTGATATTTTGATCGTGAAAAGTCAACTTAAATATTTCTTAACAGAAAATTCAAGTCTTTTTTTAAAACTTAGTTGTATTTTTTTTTAATAATAAAAATTCATCTCTTTTATGAGAAAGTCAATTTTTTTATAAACAATTAACTATTTGTTAGAGAATTAAATTTTTTTAAGTAATCCGTTTTGGTTAAAAATTCATCTTTTTGGATTGAAAATTTTATTTTTTTTCGTAGAAACCTGTTTCTTGTTCGAAAATTCATATTTTGATCGTGAAAAGTGAACGGAAATCTTTCTTAACAGAAAATTGAACTATTTTTTTTTAATTAGTTTTTTTTTAGTTTTAAATAAAAATTTATCTCTTATAAGAGAAATTCAATTTTTTATAAACAGGTAACAGTTTGTTAGAGAATAAAAATTTGTTGTTAAAAAGTGATCCGTTTTGGTTAAAAATTCATCTTTTTGGATTGAAAATTAAATTTTTTTCGTAGAAACTTGTTTCTTGTTCGAAAATTGATATTTTGATCGTGAAAATTCAACTGAAATTTTTCTTAACAGAAAATTCAACTATTTTTCTTTGAAAATTTATGTTTTTAATTTAAAAATTCGTCTTCTTTAGTAGAATTATTTAAAATGAAAATCGCCAGGTGCGGGTTAAAAATTATTTTTCTTTGCTCACGTAATCAATTATTTTGTTTAAAATTTAAAAAACAATCCACCTTAACTTAATTTAAAATTTTTTTTAAAGATTTATCATTTTTGAGCTTATTTTTGTTGTGTAAAAATGCATCAACTTCGTGGAAAATTAATTTTTTACTTAAAAGTCATATTTTTTATTTTAAAATTCCATTTTTGTAGAGAAAATTCGTCTTTTGCCTTCAAGGTTAAAAAATTTAGATAAATTTTAATTTCTTTCTTGAGGGAAAAATCCTAATTTGTTTAAAATGTGTCTTTTTGCTTTTCAAATTCTGTTATTTGTTTTTTAATATAAATTATGACTCTTTTTTCTTGGAAATTTATCTTTTTAGGATGAAAATTCAACTATTATTTAAAAAATTTAATTATTTTATTCATAATGCAAGTAATTTGTTAAAAATCCATCTTTTATGGTGGAAAAGACACTTGTTTGTTTAAAATAAACTAATAAATTAAAAAAATGTTAAATATAACTAAAATTACTTACAGTAAGGCGAATCTGCGACGTAATTTAAGTATGGCCCGTAAGTCAACTCAAATATTTTTTAGATGAAAAATGTTTATTCTAAAAATTTGTCTTTTTGATTTTAAATATCCAATTTTTTAGTAGAAATATTGCATCTTTCTTGTATAAAAATGCAAATGCTTCAATGAAAGTTTAAGTATTTCCTACAAAATTGACTTTTTGTTTAAAAATCGTATTTTTATGTTGAAAAGTCAACTGAAATTTTTCTGGATGAAAATTCAAATTTTTTAAATTGAAAATTCTACTACTTTGTTGAAAATTGAACTATTTCTAAGATAATTTACTTTTAATTTAAGTTTAATCTTTTTGGGTTAAAAGGAGAACTAAAATCCTTTCTTTATAAAAATTGCACTATTTTTTATTTATTTTTTTTATTTTTAATTAAGAATTCATCCGTTTAAAGAGAAATTTCATCTTTGATGGATAAAAATGCAACTACATGGTAGAGAATTCAACTCATTTTTTACAAATCATCCGTTTTGGTAGGAAAAATTCGTCTTTTGAATACAAAATTTAATTTTTTTTCTTAGAAACTTCTTTTTCATTTAAAAATTCATATTTTGACATTGAGAAATCAACTGGAATCTTTTTTGAATGAATGTTCAATTTTAAAAAATTTTTTCTTTTAAATAAAAATAATTTTTTTTTCAAAATTTATCTTTTTGATTTAAAAACTAATCTTCTTTGCTTAAGTGCTCAACTATTTTGTTTGAAAGATTTGGTTGATTCAATTTTCTCAGTTTTGGTAAAAAGATGATCTTCAGGGTTCAAAATTTCAATTCAGTTGGGCAAAAATGCATCAGTTTCGTGAGAAATTAATTTTTTGCTGAAAAGTCATTTTTTCTTTTGTTTGTAAATTTAATTTTTGTAGTAAAAGTTCGTCTTTTAGCTTGAAGGTTCAACAATTTTGATAAACTTTTTATTTCTTTCTTGAGTGAAAAATTTATATTTGTTTAAAGTTCGTCTTTTTGTTTTATGAAGGATCCAATGTTAAAAGTATTACAAGATTAAAAGAACAGTATTTGAATGTTTATAATCAAGGAAAATGAAAAATTAGTCAAGGAAAAGTCAGGAAATTTGGTCAAAGTTGCTCTTTGGACACCCTTTCTAATTCTAATAGTATAATAACTAACAAAACATTTCTGGAAAATAAAATTTTGTTACGGTTTGGTACAGGTGAAGGAGGGATCTTAGAGGGGGCCTATAATTCGTTACGTAATTTAAGTATGGTCCCTAAGGTGATTATGAGTTCCTTGTTAGGCAAACATACCATAATCGAGCCTTATTAGTTTTATGGGATCCTTTGGATTTTTTTCCAGGATCTTTTGGATCCTCTCAGTTTCCGGAATATTCTTGGAATCCTCATAAAATCCCCTCTAGTCCCCTTATCTTTAGATTCTCATGTTTCTCTTGTATTCATTTTGGGCCATCATAAAAGATGTCCCAGTCTGAAAACAGCTTAGTTCTCTTTGCCCTGTTGTACATTTCTCAAATCTTCTTACGGAATTTCTCTAAAATAATTGTTCACTACTGCGCTCCTTTCCTGGTTCTGATTGCACTTGTGGGTTAATTGCCCTCATCCATGATACCTCAGCTTGCGGAGAATGCTAACAGGTTACCTTTGAGTTCCTCTTTGTGTGATTCCCAAAGTGCAATCCTGGAGTTGCCGATCTTTGAAACCGCCGGTTTTCCTAGAGCTAACTGGAAGAAGATATAGTTGTGGTCCGAGAGAGAATCCTCGTCGAAAACTTTCCCGCCCACTATCTCGCTCTTCCTCCAAGTACAGAATCAAATCGAGAACCTCACTTCTGTTTTTAATCTGGAACGTGGGTTGACCACCACGATTAAGGATATTCAGCTCAGTATCCGCTAGGTATTCAATTAAATCTCTTCCACTGCCGTTGATGCTTGTGCTGCCCCACACTCTACAGTTGGAGTTGGATCATATCCCAACGGAAGAGGAATCTTATTCTCATGGCAGTGCTGAATTAGAACCTCGACCTTTCTTGGAGGTGGGGAAGCTTCAGCGTCGACCGGGAAATAAACCAAGGGGATATACGAGGGTCATCCTGAAAGTAAATTTCCCTATTTTCTCATATTAGAAGCTGCGGAAGGTCTCAAGATTTTCGTTTGAATCCTTGAGCTCGGGTCCGATTGTAAAGTGTCTTCTGTGATCAAACTCCTGACATGAGAAAGAGTAACCGCCGGTGATATTCGTCGAAATCGTGACTGGGGACGAAACTTGGTTCCATTACAGCACTCTAGAAACAAAATGGAAGAGAATGGTTTGGAAAAGTACACAGAAAAGACCGCAAAAAGAAGTCAAAATCGATACGATAGCTGGAAAGATTTTGGCAGTGGTATTTTTGGACAGCAATGGAGTGATGTTGAATAAATTGATAAAGCGGATAAAACGAAAGTGACCATGTTTTCCTCTACCTTATGTAATCCCCAGACTTCGCCCCCAGTAACTACCACCTATTATCAGTGAGGAAAACCTTTTTGGGTATCAAACCAGTTTCTAATGATGAGGAAGTCAAGAGCGCTCTCATCCCTGTTCAAGAATTGCTAGGAAAGACTCGGTGACTATGTTAAAAAATAGTTTAGATCCGTAGCTTTTCAGCCATGTAATTTTTTTTCCTGAATAAATAATTTTTCCCAAAATAAGTAAACTCACTTTTGGAATGATCCTTGTACATCTGTAGTCTTTTTCGCTTTAGCCCCTGAGTCTTACCCCAATGACGGTGAGGTCCCTCGAGCGGAGCTTAGGAATCAAAATCGCATCCATACCCTTCAGGGCTATGCATACCCTTGGTTGTTTTTGCGTGGCTCCCTATAAATGCAGCTAAGCCCAACTCAACCAGTCAGCATTTACCTGTATAAATAGGGTTCTTGGATTAGGGTAATGCCTGTCTGTACAACTTCAATACCCCTGATTAGAACTGCCGAGGCGCCTTTGTTGCAGTTGTTTTATCTTGCATCATTGAGATACCCGGCTCAACCATTGATAGACAAATTCGGGGCATCTACAAACGCTTCTGCTCTCCTTAATGGTGCCCTGATGAGACACCTGGAAGTTGACCCAGTTCAAGTTGGTAAGCTCCTAAGTACGTTTGGTAACGTAGAGCCGCGAGGACCCTTGTTGAGGTTTCAGTGACACCTACCGCTAGAATCTAGACCGTGCCCTTCGGTCTGGTTCCCTGTCTATTGGAGTATAACTCTTCAAGAATCGGTTCATATAACAGGCTTCTGGAAGGTCAGGTCCCTCAGAACGATGGTAGAATTCTCTTGGGCACCCAGAGTAAGTACGGCCTATCTGAGGTACTTTTGGAGAAACTTATTCCCCTAGATGTCCAGATTTAGTATCTCCTTGAGCCTAACCTCTGGTGTCCTCTCCACTAGCCACTCTCACGACAAGAGGTCTGCAACCTGCATTACGATGGCCCCTGACCTAATAAAGATGTTGCCGAATCTGGGGACCCAATCCTCGCGGGCTGATGCGTCAATATATCTAGAGATTTCTGCCCACAGCCTTTGCAGCTCCTTCGGAGTTAGACAGGCTTCAGGATAACCTGAGGTGACGACAACCATCACCAGAGTGTTGTTAGCCATCTGTGCCAAGATAAGGCTCTGTATTTCCGTAGTCTTCAGCCGTTTTGACTCCTTGCACATGGGAGTGTCTTTGGAGTCCTTCCTCCTCTTGCCCGTAGACTGTGCAGAAGAAGTTGCTCTAGAAGAGGGCGCGACATCCAACGCTCC
Source organism: Acraspis erinacei (assembly GCA_035041075.1). Taxonomy (NCBI): domain Eukaryota; kingdom Metazoa; phylum Arthropoda; class Insecta; order Hymenoptera; family Cynipidae; genus Acraspis; species Acraspis erinacei. The sequence goes on from JAWWLR010000155.1 coordinate 131,803, forward strand.
ACTTTAGGAGGCTTGGCTGTTGTCTGAGAGCTGCGCTATACGGACCTTATTTTTTTGGGAACCGTTTATCGTTCACCTATTTACAGAGAGCCTAGTTACCTTTTCTTCAACCGCGGCAACTTTGTTGTTGTTATCGACACTATTAACCTTCACCGCTTCTGATAGAATGGCTCCAAAGGAGCTGTCCCCTTTTGGCAGTAAAGTACAAGAAGGCTCCGTTTTGTTACACTTGTTATTTTTGTTTTTTTTAACAGTTTTATCTGTTATGTTGGGGCTTGCAGTAGCTATGGAAATAGTCATCACTCCGTAGGAAGCTCTGCTTGCATAAGGAGGCTCTTCTTACTGAGAGATTTAGCCTGGAATCCCAAAGTCTTTGTCAATACATCTTGCTTGTGACCCTAAAGTGTCCGCCTCAATTGAGCGGGGCAGGTAAGGCTGATCAAGGATTCGGTAAGCTTGAAGCCTAGATAATCGCACAAACCTGATTTTTGTGACCTTTGACCTTGAATGACTTACACAAGAAGTATCGCTCCTTAGTTAAGGTCGCACAGCTTAAAATCCGTTAGTTCTCAAAAGCAATTCACATCTCGCGATGCAGTCTCTCTGGTTCACCTTCTCAAGGTCACTTCGTCCGATTAGATCCTCAAGCTCTCCCACCAGCTACAAGGTCACGTGATCTCTACTAGAGGTACGGTGTCGTTATTAGGTCAAAAATTTACAATTTTAAAAATAAAAACCCATTTCGTAACTGTAGGAAAATTATCGTGATTTTATTTTATATAAAGTTTTTTGTATTAAATATCCATAGACAAATAAAAAAAGCAATATTATATATAATTGCCAGCTCTTCTTTAAATATTAAGAAGGAGGGACTGAAGGAGAGCTGGACTGCTCGGTTATCCGAACTGGTAATCGAGAGCAATCCGGATAATCCAGTGTAATTCGGGGTAATTTACAAGGGTAATCTAAAAAGCTTGCCAAATTGTTCTTGAAATTAAAAAAAAAAAATTTGATTAAAAATTAATTTTTTTACTTGAAATTAAACTGGACTGCTCCCCGCTGGACTGCTCGGTTATCCGAACTGGTAATCGAGAGTAATCCGGATAATCCAGTGTAATTCGGAGTAATTTACAAGGGTAATCCAAAAAGCTTGCCAAATTGTTCTTGAAATTAAAAAAAAATTTTGATTAAAAATTAATTTTTTTACTTGAAATTAAACTCTTCCACTTTTGTTTAAAAATGTATCTATTTCAATTGAAGCACAAATTTTTTTAAGTTTAACGTTTTTTAGTGATAATTAATATTTTTTATTTCAAATTCATTTGTTTTCTTCAAATTTCAACTAATTGCTGTAAAATTATCATCTTTGTAGAAAACTCAGCGCTTTTGTTAAACATTCATTTTTTGCGTTAGGATTCATCATTTCAGTTAAAAATAAGTATTCTTATTTTGAGCTTTTAAATTTATCTTTTTTATTTGTAACTTCCTCTATTTAGTTAAGAGTTTAACTAATTACTTATCAAATTATTTTTCGGGTTTAAAGTTCTTGATTTTATTTTTTTTTTAAATTTGGTTTTATATTTGATGATATTGTTGAAAAATCGTTTTTTCATTTCTGAAAATTAATTTTCTTACCCAAGACTATAAATATTCAATTTTTTACTGAAAATTTATCTTCTTTAATGGAAAATTCAACTATTTTTCAATTCAACTGTAATTTTTTTTTTTTTGTATAAAATTAATCTTTTTGATTAAAACTTTAACTACTTGTTTGAAACTTAATTTTTTTATTGTTTATTTGAAGATTCATTATTAAAAAAGGACTTCTCTGGCTGAAAATTTAACTATTTTGTTGAAAAATGTTCTTTCTTTGTAAAAAATTTATTTTTTAACTAAAAGTCAAATCATTTCAGTTGAAAATTCATCATTTTAATTAAAAATTCAACTCTTTTATTGAAAATTTATCTTTTTCCGTAGAAAATTATCTTTTAGGTTAAAAATTCAAGTTTTTATTTGAAAATTCAATTATTTTGTAAAAAATAAATCTACTTTAAAATTATACTATTTGTGAGAATTTAAGTAATTTATGCTTTTTTAGAACATTAAACTTCTTAGTTAGAAATTCTGTTTCTTCTTTAATTTCAGGTATAAATTTATCGAGTTGGATGATTTTTTTTAGCTAAAAATTTAATTTTTAAATTCTGAGTTATACGATTTTAATGAAATTAAGCTATTTTAATCAGAAATAGCCCTTTTGGTTAGAAAGTCAACTTTTTTGTTGAAAACTAATCTTCTTTGATTGAATTCAACTGTTTTTTTCATTTTAAATTAAAATTCTTTGTGGTTCGAATATTTTATATTACATTTTTTATTAATAATTGATCTCTTTTTGCTAATTTTTTTTTAGAAAATTCAACAATTTTGTTGAAAATTCATTTCTTGTATAAGCTTTCTAGTTTATGTTCGAACTTTATCTTTTTGGTTATAAGTTGGACTTTTTTTAATTGAAAATTAGTCTTTTTGGTTAAATTTTCATCTGCTTATTTGAAAATTTAAGTATTTTGTCAAAAAAATATTATCTTTTTGATTGCATACTAAGGTATTTTTTTGAAAATTCGTTCAGCTTTGTTTTCAAATCAATTTTTGAACGGAAAATTTAACTAATCAATTTTTTGTCGAAAATTTATTTTTTTTAGCTTAAAACTCATCTTCTTCGAATGAAAATCAATCTTCTTAGTTAAAAACGTATTTTCTTGGTTGAAAACTTAATAATCGGATTCAAAATTAATATAAATAATTTTCCGACATTTAAATTGACTTTAATGGCAAAAAATGTACAAAAAAGTATTATCGAAAAAAATTTAGAAACCAAGAAAATAAAATAAAAACAGTTATTTTCGATTTTCATATCATTTCAATCTTTTTCAATTTTCACATCAAAACTTTATATTTCACTACTGCGATATTCTATGAATTTATATTGGAATTCACTTAAAAAAAAGGATATTGCTCAGTTAATAAACAAATAAAAAAATAAATAAAAACAAATGCGTTTAAAAAGCCATTTAATTAAATAATATTCTGTTCACTTCTGCAACGAACATAACACACGATTCGTTTAAAATAATTTCATCTCAAAGGTGCTAAAAGTTTCCGATAAAAAATCTTTCCCTGGGCGTTATAAAAAATTTTATTGAAATTTCTACCGTTTTTTAAACGAAACGCGCTATGAAAAAAAGGCGAGAAAGAAAAATTGTTCTTTGATAAAATAGGTATAAAGTGAACTCATTATATTTTTATCGTAAAGGTAAAGCATGATTTAAATAAGTTCAGGATAGTTTTCTTTTCTTGAAAAATCTTAAAATATCATTTTTTTGTCATACCATTTTGTGACGAATTTTCTAACAAAAAAAAAAAAAGAATTTTAATCAAACCAGTTCAATTTTCAAAAACAGAAGGACTTTTTTGATAAAAACTGTTGAATTTTAAACCTACAAAAATGAATTTTCAACTAAATAGTTAAATTTTTAAACCAAAAGATGAAAAATACGAATTTACAACAAAATTAATAAAGTTGAAAAAAAGATGTATTTTGTTCTAAAACTGCCAATTTTTCAACAGCAAAAAAAGAATAGTTTAGGTTTCAGTATTAAAAAATAATTTTTAAATAAAAAAAAAACACGAAATTTGACCGAAATATGTCTATCTTAAATTGATAACATTATTTTTAATAGTAGTTAAACTTTTAACCAAACAGCTCAGTTCTCAATGAAAAAAGATAAATTATGAATAAAAAACTTAGTACATAAATTTCCAACTAAAAACGACCTATTTTTAGTCAAAAATAGATTTTTTAGTTTTTATTCAAGAAAATTAATTTTAAAAAAAGATATTCCACAAAGTAGTTAAATCTTAAAAGAATAAAATGTATTTTGAAAAAATTAAATAGGCTTTTAACAACAAAAGTCCCCTGATTACGAATTTCTTCATTATTTTTTCGAAATCTTGATCGTTTTTAATTTTTTAAATTTCTTATGAACGTTAAAATCATTTTAAATTTGAGAATTATCAAATAAATATAATTCAATTTTAAGCTATTCTATGAAAAATCGAATTTTGTATGAATTTTACATAAATTTTATATTTTTAATTTTTTATGGCATTTTCGAGGCATAATGCAAGGAGTAGGGGTGGGGGTGTGGTATCAAATTAAAACTTCTGGGATTATTTTATTCATTTTTTAATTGGAAATATTCTGGAAACAGATTTAAAAATGAGTAAAAAATTAATTTAAAAAGTTGGATATTTAAAAAAATCAGTTTGATTTTAAGGATTTAAAAAGTTTTCAAGGGAATGAAAAAATTTTCTTTTAAAATTCCTCGAAAAATTTAAAGAGATTTTTTATTGTAGAAAAAAGAAGTTTTAAATTATACTTACAAAATTTTCAAAGCATTTGTAAAGATTTCCAAAATTGTTAAAACAGAATCTCGAAGATTTAAATGCAATTTTTCTAAATATGAAGATTTTTTCATTTTTTGTTGTTAAAATATTCCAAAATTTTGGATGATATTTAGAAGTTTTAAAACTTTTTAAAAGATTTATGAAAAATTTAATTTTCTTCTATTTGAAAAGATTTCTTTTTTTATTACATATTTTTTAAATTTCGACCAAAAAATTAGAATCTTTTTAAGAATATTGATGCGCTTCAAAAGAATAAACAAATTTTCTTAAGTATTTTTGAAAAAAATTGTAATGTATTTTTATTTTTAAACATGAAAAATTTTTTATAAATTAAAAAAATCAGATAGTTTTTAATCTATTCGATTTTAATTTAATAAATATTTTTATAAACTTATAACAATATGCAGCTTTTGAATATTTCGAAAATAAATTTAGAAGCTTTTGATCAATTTATGATAAATTGTTAGAAAATAGGCTTCAGAGAATATTTGAAAAGATTTACGAAAATTTTAAAAGATTTCCACAATTTTAAAAAAAGAATCCGGAAGATTCCAAGGCAATTTTTTAAACCTGAAGAATTTTTTTCAATTTTAGGACAAAATTCTAATAGTTTCAAAGGATGTTTAGAATTTTTAAAAAGATTTTAAGAAAAATTAATTTTTAAAATTATCTTAAGATTCCTGACAAAAATTGTAAAGACAAAAAAGAATCCGAAAGATTTTAAATATAAAAGTTTTATTTTAATCTGAGGAAAATTATATTATTTGAAAAAGTGGTGGTTATAAATATTTTAATCAATTAAAACATTCAGATTATGAATATTATTATTATTTTCGATTTTATCGAGATTCCTGTATTCAAAAGAGTATGACGAGAAGAGGATGACTTTGACGAAAAATAGAAAGTCGAATCATTGGACCACCCTTATACCTATTAAAAATTTATTTTTTATTTTTGGGGATCAACCACCTCTCCACACAATAAATTGTTATCTCCCCCTCCCCCCGCATTCTCCTCGTATTAAGCCCGATAAATGCTCGAAAAAATGCAAAATAACGGCATTTTTCAAAAAAATTTCAAAATAATTTATGTTTATTCGATATTGCGACAATTGACAGTTTTTTAAAAGTATTTTTAAACTAGTTTTTAATTATAAAGTTGTAGTGTTGAAATATTATTATTTTCTGGAATTAATAACACAATAAATGAATGTGAAGATTTCATAAAATTAATTGTTAATTATGTGAATAATTTCAACAACGCAAAAACTTTTAACGATTCACAAAGAAGGAAATTGTTTGAACAAGTAAAAATCGTTTAAATAGTAGCAAAAATACGTTTAACCAGAATTATTACTTCCAAAACTCATAAAAATATATTCATAGCAAAAAGCAATATGCTTTTACGATTCACTGAAAAAATGTTCAATAAATAATAATTAGTTAAATAATTGCAAATTTTTATAAAATTCTTTAAAACGTAATGGGAGATAATAACCACTTTTCCTGTTTCTTTCTCCTGTGATAATAGTTAACTGTCTGGTGGGCTGCGCTATAATTAAAAATAATTACAGAGGGAAATAATTATGAGGGTATAATAATTATAAGACTGTAATAATAATTTTCATCTTAAAATATTTTCGTAAGAGCATAAACAGCCACTTTTTCTGTTTCTGAAAAAACTGGGTCACTAACAAAATATTGAAGCCTTTAGAACCATAAACATTTTTTTCCTGCTTTGGATCACAAAAAATATTATATTTTAGTGGAGATGCATTCGATGGGGTGTCCCTCTGGACATATAAAAAATTCGTGATCAGATCAACTGCCACAATGAGTTTTTTTTAACAGTTTTAAAAGTTACACTTGCATGGACGGATAATTCCCATTGCATTTTAGAGTAAAATGCCCAAAATAAAAAAGAAAGAGGACAAAATTTTTGTTAATAAAATAATCCGCTATCTTCCATTGGTTTCGAGTTATGATACATATAAAAGTCCCCATTTTTTTGGATTTGGAACAATATACTACCTATAATAGGTCATGAGTTATGACCCCTCAAAGTTGACCATTTTTGCCGGTTTTTACGGGAAAAACCGAAAACCGAATAGCCAATCCGAATGCAACTTTAAAGCCGAGAAATTTGAAAATGCCCCTGTAGAATGGCTTCTCCCCTGCTGTTTAGAAATTTGAAAATGCCCCTGTAGAATGGCTTCTCCCCTGCTGTTGTGCAATTTGGATAACATTCAAGTTCCCCGTACATGTAAGCCTCAGTATTTCTTTATGTATTATTATAAATTTGAACGAGCAAAAATTAGTATTCACGCTT
>JAWWLR010000155.1:143739-163997 GCA_035041075.1 Acraspis erinacei
TAAATTAATAAGCTGGAAAGAGTGCACGTATCAAGTCTTTTATTTTGATACTCAACGATTTCCGAAGAAATTAAAAGCCAGAAAATTTTGTGCGGTAAAAATTGAAACCAAAACATTTCGAATATTTAAATATAAATTGATTAAATTTGAAAGTGGCTGAAATTAAATTAGTCGAAGTTCGAAAAGTATAATTGATAATTAAAAAATTGCCAGTTTTTTAAATGATTAAATGTATTTAAAGTAATAGGAATTTTTAACGGTTCACGTTTCTGTAGTATACATACTTTATTTTTTAATATTTTCCATTTGAAATTGCGTTTTATTTAAAACGTTTTTTTAATTATTTAATTTTAAAGGTTCACAATTGAAATTTTCCATATTCTTTTTTCCACTTTAAAAAATTGATATCATTTACAAAGTTGTTGAAAAGACAACTAAAATCTTTTTTAGATGAAAAAGATTTTTTCTGCAAATTTGTCTTTTTGATGAACTATTTCCTAGAAAATTGAGTTTTTGTTTAAAATACGTATTTTTGTGCTGGAAAGTCAAATGAAATCTTTTTGGATGAAAATTCAAATCTTTTTTTGAAAATTTGTCTTTTTGATTTAAAAGCTTACCTCTTTTAGTAGAATTTTTATTTTTCTTGGATAAAAATGCAACTGTTTGATTGAAAATTTAACAAATTTGTTAAAAAGTCATACTTTTTGGTTTAAAATTCGACTCTTTTTTAGGGATAAAAATGCAGTTTCAATTTTTTTCTTAGAATATTCTTTTTCATTTACAAATTCGTATTTTGACCGCGAAAAATCAAAAGGGATCTTTTTTGAATGAATATTCAAGTATTTAGAATTTCTTATTTTAAATAAAAATTTATCTATTTTTGAAAAAATGCAACTGTTTGGTAGATAATTCAATTTTTGTAGTGAAAATTCGTCCTTTAGCTTGAGGATTCAAGAATTTTGATAAACTTTTATTTCTTGCACGAGTGAAAATTTTTTCTTGTTGAAAAATTCGTCTTTTTGGTTGTCAAATTTAGTTTAAAAAATGAAATTTCATCTTTTTTCGTTGCAATATCAACTATTATACTTTTTTGTTGAGAATGCATCTTTTTAGGAGTTATTTTTCTAAAATTTATCCATTTTGTTGACGATTCAAATATTGTGTTAAAAAAATAATGTTTTATGGTTGAAAAATAATTTTTTGTTTAAAATAAATAAGTAAATTTGAACCATCCTATTCTGTATCGGAAACATTGTTTTATTCCGGTTATAAACGATCTGATCTTAAAAATATTAAAAGAATAAAATTCTGGTATTTGAATGTTAATGGATAGCCAAACCTAAATATTTTTTTGATAAAAATTATTAATAATTTTATACTTGAGTATTTTCAAAAAAATGAAGGGTAAGTATCTAGGGATTTTTTGAGATTTCGAAAATTTGAAGGGATTTAAAAAAAAAATTTCAGATTTTAAGAGACATTAAGGTGTTTGGACGACTTTAAGAAGATTTGGAGGGTTTCAAGGATTTCAAGGGATCTAAAAAGATTTCAAAAGGTTTCAGAGGATTTCAAAAGATTTTCAGAAATTTTAATATGTTTTAAAGGATTTTGCCGTATTCTAAGAGATATAAAGGAGGTTCAATGATTTCAAAGGATTTTAAGACATTTAAAAAAATTCCAAAGTATATACTCGTATTTGAAACGATCTCATACGATTTGAAAATAGTTAACGGAATTTTAAAGGATTTCAAATATTATCAGGAGTTTTAAGGAATTTTTATGGCCCTTAAAATATTTTAGAGATTTAACGAAATGTTACCACTTTAGAGGATTAAAAAGGATTTTCAAGATTTCAAGCATTTTCACATTCTTAAAGGGTTTTAAGGGATTTCAAAAAATTTCAAATTAGGATACGAGATTTCAAATTTCGCTCAAGCATTTTTTGAGATTGCCAAGATTTAAAAAAAAATTTAAAGGATATTCGAAGGTTTTATGAAAATTCTAAGCTTTGAAAGGATTTAAAAAAATGGTACTGAACTTTTTAAGAGATATAAAAGATTTTCGATGATTCCATGGAATTTCAAAGGATTTAAGGACATTTAAAAAAAGTTCCAAATTGTATCCAAGTGTCTTAGACGCTTTCTTAGGATTGGAAAATAGTTTACAGAATTTCAAAGGATTGCCGAATATTATAAAGGATTTTTATATTTTGGGGTTAAAAAGAGAACTAAAATCCTTTCTGGATAAAAATTCCACTATTTTTGTTATTAAAATTTTTTTATTAAAAATTCATCTTTTTAAGAGGAATTTCATCTTTGATAGATAAAAATGCAACTATTTGATTGAAAATTTAACTTTAAAAAAAGTTTGGTCGTTTTTAATTTTAAATTTCACTTTTTTAGTACAAATTTCATCTTTTATGGATAAAAATGCAATTATTTGGTAGAGAATTCAATTAATTTTTTACAAATAATCCTTTTTGTTAGAAAAAATTCCTCTTTTGAATCAAAAATTCAATTTTTTTCTCAGAAATTTCTGTTTCGTTTAAAAAGTCATATTTTGACCTTGAAAAATCAACTGGAATCTTTTTGGAATGAAAAATTCAAGTATTTAAAATTTTTTATTTTAAATAAAAATTTATCTGTTTTGAGAAAAATGTTATCTGTTTTGAAAAAAAATGCAACTGTTTGGATTGAAAATCCTTGTTTTTGGATTACAAATTTAATTTGTTACGTAGAAACTTATTTCTGGTTTAAAAATTCATAATTTGACATTAAAAAGTCAATTGAGATTTTTTTAACAGAAAAATTAACTAGCTTTTTTACCAATTTTAGTTCGGTAAAAATGCACCACTTTCATGAAAATTTAATTTTTTGTTTAAAATTCATATTTTTTGTTTAAAAATTCAATTTTTTTAGTGAAAATTCGTCTTTTAGCTTAAAGGTTCAACAACTTTCATAAACTTTTATTTCTTTCTTTAGTGAAAAATTTGTATTTTGTTGAAAATTCATTTTTTTGTTTTAAACTTCTTTTTTAAAAATAAATTTCATCTTTTTGATTGAAATATAAACTTTGATACATTTTTGTTGGGAATTTATTTTTTTTAGTTTAAAAATTCAAGTAATAACTAGTGATAACTAGCAAAACATTTGTGGAAAGTAAAAATCACGTACAGTCATCGGGGGGGGGGGGGTAAAATATTTTTTTACAGTTTGTTACAGGTGGGAGAAGGGGTCTTAGAAAGGGCCTATAATTAGTTTCGTAATTTAAGTATGGTCCCTTACTTTAATACTGTTATTAATTATAACAAGCAAAAATTTCAAGAAAAATTTTTCATTTTTCGGCGTAAAATAAATATAGTTACGGCGTTTCTCGAATTATAAAAACTTTTTTCTCGTGGCTCGATGATTCCAGAGAACGACGTAAACAGATTTTTGTTGTTGTTAAAAATTCAACTTTGTTTGATTATTATTATTATTATTATTATTATTATTATTATTATTACTTTTGTTTTGAAAATTCACTTTTTGTGTGTAGAAAGTTCAAATTTTTTGGTTAAAAACGAGTCTATTTGATTAACATTGATCTGTTTTGGTGGAGAATTTTACTATTTTGTTGAAAGTTCGTACTTATTTTATTTAAAAAAATTTTTTTACTTGGAAATTAATTTTCTTATTTCCAAATTAATTCCGTCCGAGAAAGAAGTGATTATTCTGTCGAAAATTCGTTGTCTTTTTGGTGAAAATTAATTTTCTTGGATAAAAATTCAATTTTTTAGTTAAAAATTAATTTGGTTGAAAATATTAATATTTTCTTGAAAAGTCGTTTTTTGCTCAAAAGTGGATTTTAAAAATTAAAGTTTAACTATTTAATTTATGGTTGACATTTTTCTATATAAAATTTCCACTATCTAGTCTAAATTTTGTATATTAAAAAAGTATTTTTTTTTTGTAGAACATTATTCTTGTCGCTTGACACTTCACATAAATATTTATATTCAACCATTTTTTTTAAAGTTAAACTATTTTCTTGAATTCAAAATGTAAATTTTCATATTGAAAATTAATATTTCCGGGCAGAAAATTGGACTATTTTGTATAAACCCCATCATTAATCTTCAAAGTATTTTTTTAAAGTATTGAAACAGATTTCCAAAATTTTCAAATAATAATCTCGAACATTTTCAGGCATTTTTTTTAATTTAGCAGGTTTTATTAAAAAATTAAAAATTCTAGGAAAATTTTAACCATTAAAAAAAATATCCGGAAGTTTGAAAGAATTCCAAAAATAATTAAAAAGTTGAAAAGATTGTTAATAATTAAAAATAAAATTGTATACAAAAATTTTAATAAGATTCCTCTTTTCAAAATTTAAAACAAAAATCAGAAAATATTCATGCATTTATTTTTTATTTTTCATGATTGATTCAAAGTTTTATGAAAAAATCAAATCGTTTGAAGAGATACGTTTTTTAAAAAATCAAAAATAATTTAACATTTGAAAAGGTTTCAACAATTCCGAAAATGTAGATTTTTGAAGATTTTAAAATAATATTTTGAAGCTTTTTAAGGATTTTTAAAGTTTGAAGATAAAGAAAAAAGTTTACTAAAATTTCCGGGGAAATTTGTTCTTTTTTTATTTTATAATTATTTTTTTACTACAAATTTTTGTTGTATTTTCTGAGAATAACAACTTTTGTAGAAAATTCATTGTCTTTTTTTTTAAATTAATTTTCTCGGATAAAAATTCAATTTTTCTAGTTAAAAATTAATTCTTTTGAAAATATCAATATTTTTTGAAAATTCGTTTTTTAATTTCTCAGCAATTTATTTTTAAAATCCAAATTTTACTATTTCTTATTTTTTGGTAAAAGTTTATACTTGTTGGTGGAAACTTCACATAAATATTTATATTCAACAATTTCAATAATATTCCTCTCTTCCAAAATTTAAGAAAAAGTCACAAAATATTAATGCATTTATTTTTTATTTTTCATGATTGATTGAAAGTTTTATGAAAAATTCAAATCATTTGAAGAGATAAGTTTTTAAAAAAATCAAAAATAATTTAACATTTGAAAAGATTCAAAAATTCCGAAAATGTAGATTTTTAACGATTTTAAAATAAAATTTTGATGCTTTTAAAGATTTTTCAAGTTTGAAGATAATGAAAAAAGTTTCTTAAAATTTCTGGGGAAATTTGTTCTTTTTTTAATTTATAATTATTTTTTTACTACAAATTTTTGTTGTGTGTTCTGATAGAAAATTCGTTGTTTTTTTCAAAAATTGATTTTTAAACTTAAAATTTAAATATTTCTTATTTTTTGGTAAAAGTTTATTCTAGTTGGTGGAAACTTTATATAAATATTTATATTAACCCATTTTTTTGAAAATTAATCTATTGTCTTGAATTTGCATTTTTATTGAAAATGCATATTTCCGGGCAGAAAATTCGAATATTTTGTATAAACTGCATCATTAATATTAAAATTATATTTTAAAATATTTAAACAGATTTCTAAAATTGTCAAAAACATAATCTTGAAGATTTTCAGGCATTTTTTAAAATTTTTCTGGTTTTATTAAAAATTTCAGGAAAAAATCGAACCACTTAAAAAAAATATTCAAAAGTTTTGAAAAAATGCCAAAAATAATTTAAAAGTTCAAAAGATTGTAAATAATTAAAAATAAAATTATATAGAAAATTTTTAATAAGATCCCTATTTCCAATTTTTTTTAAATCAGAAAATGTTGATGCATTTATTTTTTACTTGGCATGATTGATTAAAAATTTTATGACAAATTCAAGTCATTTGAAGAGATTAATGAAATAATTAATTATAAGTTTAACAAAAATATTTGAAAATTTGAAAAGATTCTTAAGATTTCTGGGAAAATTTTAAATTATTTTTGTTTGTTTGAAAAATTAATTTTTACAGAATACTTAAAAGAAGGATTTCAAACAAAAACAAATTTGGAAGAATAAATAAAAATTAGACAATTATTACTTTAAAAAACAATTCATTTCAAATGATATTTAGAAATTTTGAAGATGTTTAAAAATAATTTTAAAACTTTGAATGATTCTAAAAAGTTGTTAACAAAATGTATATTTTTCAAGATTTTTAAATAAGATTTTTATGTTTTCAAACGAGTTTTTAAGCTTTTTGGAATAATAATAAATACACTAAAGATTCCTGAGAAACATTTTAAATGATGTTTCTTTTTAAAAAAGAATTTTACAAGAATTTTTAAAAATATTTTAAAGGAAGTTTTCATGCAGAGATAACAATTAAAGAATGATTAATTTATAACAACTTAAAAAAAAGAATTTTACTTCTAATTTAAAAAGTTTTAATTAAAAAAATGTTAATATTTCGAGTTTTAATTATAACTTTTCCTTGATATTGTTATTTAACTTAAGTATACTCAATTTCCTAATAGTGGGCTTGCCTTGCCAAATAAATTTTTTTTTAGAGGTAATAAAGAAAAACACGCATACACACACACACACACACACCTATATACATAATATAAAAACCGTTTATTAATTAGCTACCTTGACGATTCGCATGTTCATTTCTCATCCCAAAATTTGTCAGAAAATCCCTTGTTTTAGGCTCCATACCTGATGATATTTCTGTAAAAAGACAAAAATTATTGATGAACTTGTGATGTTGAAAATGTTTTACAAAAAATAAAAGCGAAATTCGTCTATTCGATTTTATTTTTTATGAGTCAGTTGCAGTATAAATTGTGAATTTCAAGTTTGCCAAATAACACCAAAAGATATCTATTTAATTCATTATTCATAATTTTAGTTGACAAATCTTTATTTTTTGTTCCAAATTTAATTATTTTTTTGAAAATCATGTTTTCCAGTTGAAAATTAATTGTTTGAACTAAAAATGTAAATCGTAGGTGTTTGGTCCAAAATGTATCTTCTTAAGTTGAAAATGGAAATATTTTGGAAATTCCTGTATTTTATTGAAATTTGTGAGAGAAATTGTAAGGTTCCTGGTGACCAATTCCTCTTTTTGAAAATTAAATTAATCTATTATTAGTTAAAGATTTATCTGGTTTAGGTGAAATTGATTTATTTGTTGAAAATCCATCTTGTTTAGTAGAAGAGTTTGCGGAGTAAATATTGCGCGAGAAATAAAAAACCCTTTCTTGTAGTCTTTCCGTGACGCTCTTATAATGAATGGCGCTCTTTATAAACCGCAATATTTTATTAGATGAAAATTAAACTTTTTGGTTAAAAACCAGTATCTGTGGTTGAAAACTGAACTATTTTGTTTAAAAATTCCTTTCTTTTTTTGGTTTAAAATTTATTTAGAAACAACGTTTTTTTTAGCATTAATATTACTAATCTTCTAGGATTATATTTGATTTTATACCTAGAAGAATTTAGAAATTGGGATATTCTAGCAATACTGAATAAGGCACTAAATAATGTTTTTTTATTTTAACTTTTTTACTATTTAAATTAAGCGCCCTTTGCAAGTTGAAGCGATCAATTTTTTTGCGAATTTTAAACCATGTAATTATTATTAATAAAGATAGAAAATACGTGCTTACCGTGCTTGACCGATTACCCAAACAATTTCACACCCTCAGTTTTTTACATGTTCAAAGCCACAATAAATATAAAAATGGTTATTTTGTAGAATTTACAGGGAGATTATTTTTAAAAAATGATTTAAATACTTTGAAAATACTTTATTTTTTAGCTTCTATAGATCAGGGGAAGCAACAGAGGGAGTTTTTTTTGGGTAGGATAGGTGGTGGGAGATGTCAGGAACCAAATGAATGCTGGAACAGTCGCACTTGATTATTTGCGGAGTAAATATTGCGCGAGAAATAAATCATTTTTTTGCATCCGTCACACTTTTAAAGTTCCGCAAGTAGTAGGACTGACTTTCTGTAGCCCAGACGGAGCAATAGAGAGAGTTCTTACAGGCAGAATCGGTGGTAGAGGATGGCAGAAACGAAATGCATGCTTAAACAGGCGCATCTGGGTATTTGCGGATCAAATATCACGCGGGAAGTAAACTCTTTTCGCAGGCTTCCGTCAGGCTTTTAAAGTTTCATAAGTAGTACGACTGACTTTCTGTAGCCCAGACAGAGCAAAAGAGAGAGTTTTTAAGGGAAGATCGGTGGTGGGGGATAGCAGAAACCAAATGAATGCTTGAACAGGCGCATCCGGGTATTTGCGGATCAAATATCGCGCGGGAAGTAAACTCTTTTCGCAGGCTTCCGTCAGGCTTTTAAAGTTCCGTAAGTATAGTACGACTGACTTTCTGTAGCCCAAACTGAGCAATAGAGAGAGTTTTTATGGGAAGATCGGTGGTGGGGGATGGCAGAAACCAAATGCATGATTAAACATGATTGAACATGATTGAAAATGCATCGGGCTATTTGCGGATCAAATTTTGGTGCAGGAAGTAAACAATTTCGGTAGGCTTCATCAGGTTTTTAAAGTTCCGTCAGTAGTACGACTAACTTTCTGTAGCCCAGACGGAGCAATAGAGGGACTTGTTGGAAGAATGGATGGTGGGGGATGGCAGAAACCAAATTCATGCTTGAACAGTCGCATCCGGATATTTGCGGATCAAATATCGCGCGGGAAGTAAACTCTTTTCGTAGACTTCCGTCAGTCTCTCTAAGCTCCTTAATTAGTAGAACTGACTTTCTATAGCCCAGGTGGAGCAGCCCAACAGAGGAATTTTTTACAGGCATAATGGGTGGTGGGGGATGGCAGACACCAAATGCATGCTTGAACAGGCGCATCCGGATATTTGCGGATCAAATATTGCGCGGGAAGTAAACTCTTTTCGTAGACTTCCGTCAGTCTCTCTAAGCTCCTTAATTAGTAGAACTCACTTTCTATAGCCCAGGTGGAGGAGCCCAACAGAGGAATTTTTTACAGGCATAATGAGTAGTGGGGGAAGGCAGACACCAAATGCATGCTTGAACAGGCGCATCCGGGTATTTGCGGATCAAATGTCGCGCGGGAAGTAAACTCATTCGTAGGCTCCCGTCAGTCTCTCAAAGCTCCGTAAATAGTACGACTGACTATATTTGCGGATCAAATATCGCGCGGGAAGTAAACTCTTTTCGTAGGCTTCCGTCATCTTCTCAAAGTTCCGTAAGTAGTAGGCATAACTTTCTATAGCCTAGGTGGAGCAATAGAGGGAGTTTTTAATGAGACTTTCACCATGATCAAGCCGGCGTAATGCAATGATCTGATCAGCTTTTTTGACGAACGTTGCTAAAGCGCGCCATTCATTATAATAGCGTCGCGGAAAGACTACAAAAAAGGGCTTATTTTTCGCGCAATATTTACTCCGCAAACTCTCATAGGAAATTTTCCGGGAATTCTCTTGGTCCTTGTAACTCCAAAGAATCTGTTCAAGTTTTTTTTTACTTACCAATAGAATTAAGAATAACGTTCAAGGTTAAGACACAGGAAAAAAGAAACCTCATTTTTTCAAAATTTATTTTAAACTGATTAGCGCAGAATTAATAGAACAGCGTAACTAATGAATATTCTGATGCTTCATGCATATATACTGTTTTCTGATTATCGTTTTTTTTCTCTTCCCGAGTTTAAATTGCATGTACATTGATAATTTTAGGGCTTAGTGACATAAAATATTTGATTTAGTATTACATAATTGACTTCACAGAAGTTAAACTCTCGCAGGTGTTTAATTAATTTACCTTGAGAAACTCAGATAATTTCTGTTTAAATTAAACGTCTTCATTCCTATTATTCCACCTTGAGATAAACTCGCTCAATGAAAACATTTTTGAATGTTTCTGGAATGCTTTCAAGCCTATTAGGGAGCATTTTTTTCGTAATAGATCATAAAACGAAGAAAAGTAATTTATAAAACAATACCATTTTATTATAAATTTATTATTTTTGGAAACAAAAGAATCATTTTTTTCTGAAATTATCGTAAGCTAAGTTGAAATTTAATTTAAAACTAAATAATCGTATCTGCCTGTTCCAAATCGAAGTCAAGTATTAATCATTATTTTTAGTTTTACTAAATAATGAATAACAATAAATAGCCCCAAAATACGAAAGTCAACTATTATATTTTTCGTTTAAAATTCACCTTCTGCTCAAAAATTTTATTACTTGGTTAAAAATTTAATTTTTATGTAGAAAATTTATCGATTTTGTTAAAAACTCATCTTTTTTACTTGAAAATTTATTTATTTGGTTAAAACTGAACTTTCCATTTGAAAATAAATATTTTTTGGTTGAAAAATCAAATTTTTAATCAAAACTTTGTTCATTTCTTGGCTGCAAAATCTTTCTTGGTAGAAAATTCGTCTTTTTATTCAGAAAATTCAGCTCTTTTTGTAGAATTTAAATCTTTTCGGTTAAAAATACATTTCTTTGTTTAGAAATTAATGTGTTTTGATTGAAAACTAATTTTTTCTGTTAAAAATTAACTTTTTCATTGGAACCTTTTTCTCTCTATCCTAATAAACCTTTCTTGGTTGACAATTGTTTTTAGAATGAAAATTCGGTTTTTGGGTTTGAAAAATCATTTATTTTGGCAAATTTTTTTTTTATTAAAAATTAATACCTGGGTAGACCATTGATGTGCTGTCGTTGAAAATTATTATTTTTTTTTAAATGAAACTTTTTGGTTAAAGTGTTGTTAATGTCCGGACTAAAAATTTGTATTTGGTTGATAATTTAACTCTTTTGCTGAAAGTTCGCTCTTTTCGTTTAAAATTCGACTGCTATACTTTTTTTTGGAACTGCTAAATTAAAAATTTTTTAACTTATAAAGATTACCATTTTTATTTTTAAACTGAAAAGCTTTTTAATTGAGAGGTCGAATCTTTTTTGTTTTAAGTCTTTACAAATTAATAATTATCCAATTGCTATTTATTTATACTTTTTTCTTCAATTTTTTAAAAATATTCTCATAAATTTATTTTTTCAAGATAAAAAATCATTTTAAATTTTCGTAGGGATCTTAAAAAAAATGTATTATCTTGAAACATTTTAAAATCAATAAAAAGCTTAAAAATTTATTTTAGAAATCTTCAAAAATTTAAAAATCCTGAAAAATGAAAATGTCAAGATTCTTTGTTGAAAAATTTGGAAATCTTTTACAACCTTTTCGACAATTTCACTTACAAATTAAAAATGCGGTTTCGACTGAAGAGTCAAATATTTATAAAAATTAAATAATAGTTGGTTTAACTACCAAGACTCTTGAGTTGAAAGACTTATATTTGAACAGTTGAATTTTCTACCAAATTGTTGAATTCTTAACACAAATAGACGAATTTTCAAGAACAAAACAATGAATTTTCCGCCAATTAATTCACTTTTTACTTTACAAAAATTAATTTTAAAAAATTGCAAATTAATTCAATTTTTAACCAAAGAGATTAATTTCTCATTAAAATTATGAATCTTCAACATAAAATTAAATTTCAACATAAAATATTAACTGTTAACAAGATAGTTTAATTCTGAATGAAAGAGATGAATTTTTCACTTTAATTCTGAATCTTTAACAAAAAAATTAATTTTCATATAATTCATATAATAATGGTTTAAATAAATATTTGAAGTCTATTGTTTTTAAATATTAGGTTAGAAAATTATTAATTTTTCTTATAAAATACTAGCTGATAACAGCTGTTGGGTTTCGTTAGTTTTTGTGACTAATTATGATTTTTTTCTGAGTTTTAAATACGAATTATTTGTCAAATATAAATTACTACTTTCTACTGATAATGAGATATTTCTATGATTTGTTTAAACAATTTATTTTTTTTTAAACCATTTTCGACAAGTTATTTTCATTTTCAGCGAAATAATTGTATTTTGAAAGTAAAAAAGGCTTTCAGAATAGCCTTGCAATGTTAATTGTTGTATATTTTTTAAATTTAAATTGTTCTATATTTTTTTATTAAAATTTTTTGTACAATTCCAAAATGAAATACGAGTATATAAAATTTAGTTTCAAGTACAGTTCACAATATTTCAACTTTTGTGAAATCTTGTATTTTAGGTAAAGATTTGTAATTTTCTACAATAACTCAAGTAAAATAAAAAATGTTTGCAAAACGTCAAAGACCCAAATTAGAAAATTGTTTAATTTTCTAGTTTTCTGTCCAAACTTTTTGATGTAGAGCTACTTGTACTTTATTTTTAATTTTACTTTTCTACAAAAAAAAATACAAGGAAACTTTTTTAAGCATTTTTGAAAAAAAATATATTAACAATAATAATAAGTTTGTTTAAGCCATTATTTTTGTTAAGTTGAATCCACTATTACTTCATTATAAATAAAAAATGGACAAAACGTAAACAATTTTATCAAAGCTATAATCAATAATAATGTGTTTAAAAGATTATGTTTGCTAAATTGAATTAAACATTGACTTACTTCAAGTAAAAAATAGAAAAAAATTAAAAAATTTAGGCAAAAACTGCTATTTCTAGCATTACTGAAAGAGAATATTATTAAAAATAATAATAAATTGTTTAAACCGTTCTTTTTTTAACTTGAATACACTATCACTTCGTTTTAAATAAAAAGTAGAAAAAAGTAAATATTTCAGAAATTCTATAAGCTATGCTTATTTTTTAAACGATAATTTTTGTTAAACTGATTCAAAAACTGACTTACTTCAAGTGAAAAATTGACAAAAAGTTAAAAATTTAAAAAGATCTAAAATTTCTAGCATTATTCAAAAAAAATATTATTAAAAATAATAATGAATTTTTCCAGCAATTAGGCTTATGAACAATCATTCACTACTACCTCACTCTAATAGTTATTTTATTAACAAAAAATGAAAAATTTGCGGAAAACCGCAAATTCTACCCCTATTCTAATAGAAAATTGCTAAAAATCATAATGAATTGTTCAAGTAGCAAAAAACTCGCAAAACCCGTTTTTTACTTATGGGTTTTTTATCGGGCCCCATAAAACAGTTTTCTAGAAAGTAAAATTCGGAAACCAATATTTTTTTCGTATTCTAAATAAAAAATAAATACATAAAAAATGAAATAAATAAAAATAAATAAATAAAATTAATAAATAAATTATTTGTTTGAATTTAAAATAATAATAATTTTAAATAAAATATTTCTGGGTGACGAATTTTTTGAATGTGCTTAGTATTCAAAAAATAGAAAAATCGTTCGCAAAAATCGAAAAATTCGCAAAAAAGTGATTTTTTTATTCGAGGGGCAAATTGGGTAGCTTGCAGCTATTAAGTTCAATTTGACCGAATTTGTCCCTGGAATCCAAAAAAACCACCTTCTATTTTCATCGTACCTTATACCGATTTTCAAAAAAATATGCATTAATTTAAAATTCTATTTTTGCGAATGCTTTATGTATTATTTTAAATACTATGCACATTTAAAAAACTGCGTCATCCAGAACTATTTTTTTTAAATTTATTGTTTTTTTAAATTCAAACAATAATTTTCGAAATTTTAAATACTAACAATTTTTTTAAATTTAATTATTGTATTTGTAATCAATAAAAGATATTTATGAAAACATTGTAATTATTTTTTAATTTCGGGAATTTTCCAATTCGGATATATTCTAATTCGACAAATTTCTGTTGGCAATTTTATTATTCGGGAATTTTCCAATTCGGTATATCATCAAGAATTTTATCATTTTCCAATTCGGGAATTTTATAATTAGAGAATTTTATTATTCGGGAATTTTTCAATTCGGTATTTTTATTTTTCGGCAATTTTATTAATCGTGAATTTTAATATTCGGGAATTTTACAATTCGGTAATTTTACCTTTCGCTAATTTTATTATTCGGGAATTTTACACTGTTGGGAATTTTATTATTCGGAAATTTTCCAATTCGGGAATTTTATAATTAGGGAATTTTATTATTCGAGAATTTTCCAATTCAGTATTTTTATTTTTCGGCCATTTTATTACTCG
Organism: Acraspis erinacei; assembly: GCA_035041075.1. Classification (NCBI taxonomy): domain Eukaryota; kingdom Metazoa; phylum Arthropoda; class Insecta; order Hymenoptera; family Cynipidae; genus Acraspis; species Acraspis erinacei. The sequence continues at coordinate 157,714 of JAWWLR010000155.1, forward strand.
CGAATTTTCCAATTCGGTCATTTTATTGTTCGCTAATTTTATTATTCGCAAATTTTATCATTCGGGAATTTTACACTGTTGGGAATTATATCATTCGGGAAATTTATAATTAGGGAATTTTATCATTCGGGAATTTTCCAATTCAGGAATCTTATAATTCGGGAATTTTATAATTAGGGAATTTTATAATTAGGGAATTTTATAATTCGGGAATTTTATTATTCAGGAATTTTATTATTCGGGAATTTTCCTATTCGGTATTTTTATTTTTCCCTAATTTTATTATTCGCGAATTTTATCGTTTGGGAATTTTACTCTGACGGTAATTTTATTTTTCGGGAGTTTTAATTTTTCGGGAGTTTTCTAATTCGGTAATATTATCAAGTGTCGTGAGTTTTATCATTCGGGAATTTTCCATTTCGGGAATTTTATATTTCGGGAATTTTATTATTCGAGAAAGTTATTATTCGGGAATTTTCTAAATCACTAATTTTATTATTCGGGAATTTTATCATTCGGGAATTTTACACTCTCGGGAATTTTATTTTTCGGAATTTTCTAATTCGGAAATATTATCAACTGTCGTGAATTTTATCAGTCGGGAATATTCCAATTCTGGAATTTTTTAACTAGGGATTTTTATTATTCAAAAATTTTATTATTCGGCAATTTTCCAATTCGTTATTTTTATTTTTCGAAAACTTTATTAATCACGAATTGTAATATTCGGGAATTTTCCAATTCGGAAATTTTATAATTCGGGAATTTTATTATTCAAGAATGTTATTGTTCGAGAATATTCCAATTCGGTAATTTTATTTTTCGCTAATTTTATTATTCGCGAATTTTATCATTCGGGAATTTTCCAATTCTGGAATTTTATAATTAGAGAATTTCATTATTCGAAAATTTTATTATTCTGGAATTTTGCAATTCAGTATTTTTATTTTTCGAAAATTTTATTAATCGCGAATTTTAATATTCGGGAATTTTCTCATTCGGAAATTTTACACTGTTGTGAATTATATTATTCGGGAATTTTATAATTAGGGAATTTTATTATTCGGGAATTTTCCAATTCGGAAATTTTATAATTCGGGAATTTTATTATTCGAGAATTTTATTATTCGGGAATATTCCAATTCGGTAATTTTATTTTTCGCTAATTTTATTATTCGCGAATTTTATCATTCGGGAATTTTACACTGACGGGAATTTTATGTTTCGGGAATTTTCTAACTCGGTAATATTATCAACTATCGTGAATGTTATCATATTGGAATTTTCAAATTGGGAATTTTATAATTCAAGAATTTTATTATTCGGGAATTTTCCAATTCGGTATTTTTATTTTTCGGTAATTTTATTAATCGCGAATTTTATCAATCGGGAATTATACACTGTCGTCAATTTTATTTTTCAGGATGTTTCAGTCACAAAAAAATTATTTTCCAGAATACGAACTAATTAGATTTGGGGGGGGGGGGGGAGGGTCGCGCGCCAGCAATCGAAAGTCGATTTTTTCAGTTCTAAATTGAAAGCATCCTAATTTAAAATTTAAGAATTAATTATAATTAATTAATTGATTATTAATTAATTAATTTTGAATTTAAGAGTTTATTTATGCAAAAGGAAGAGGGAACAGCAAGTATTCGGAGTGCTTAAAACTCGCAATGGAAAAATAACACTACCGGATAAGAAAGAAAATAAAGCGAGTGCGAAATAAACATTGAAAGAGAGAGAGAGAGAGAAAGAGAGAAAAGTACCTGATCGAGATAGGAATAAAAAGAGGAAGAAAACGAGAGGAGAACGCGTGACCCAATTTTTGCAAAAGAGCGAGAGCCGGGGCACCCCTCGGAAAATCCAGCGCTTTTCCGGATGCTACGTCACTGGCATGGCGCGGCGGCGGAGAATCGTTCCGTCAGTCGGGTCTCGGCCGCCGTCAACGTCGGCGCATGAAAAGCTTTCCCCGGCGACGTGGGGAGCGCGGCGTGCCGCCTTTTTTTCCCCAGTTTTCTCTCCTCCAATTGCCAACTGTTCGACCAGGGGCCATCCAACAGTGCCGTATTTACCTGCGGCAGCCATTGAACCCTCGAATCGAGTCAACCGGTTGTTGTGCCACTCGTGCATTCCCTGCCCGGTTTTCCGTGTGTGAACTTTGACCCTGAACCGAGGGTTCACCTTGTGAGCCAAGTCCTGTCAGGAGTTCCGAAAAAAATCAGTTTCAGTTCGGCTGTGCTCGGATTGGCAATAAGTGAGCCGTTTCTTGAAAGTGGTTGTGATTTTGTGTCAAGGTGTGTGAGGGGTTGAAGATTGACAAAAGGTGGGCGAGGGGTTGATTGTGGGCGAGAGTTCAAGGTAGTCGGTGATAGTTAAATGACACCTCTGCTGCTTCTTCGAAAGGTATTGGTTTTTATTGAAATGAGTATCAGAATTTTAGAGGAGCTTTTTTATAATTGGCCTGAGGGTGCAGAAATTTTTTTGCTGATGAGGTTTCACGCGGTGCCGGAAACTGTGAGACGTTTCCGTTTACCGAGTCCGTGGGTTTTGATAGTTCAGGGTAGAAGCAGGTCTGGGGAATCGGGAAAATTTTTTAATTAGGAAAAGTCAGAGTTAAAAATAAAAAAATTCGAAACTTAGGAAATTTTTTTAATTTTTTAGTTATTTTTTTCGTCGAATCAACTGGTAGTCACTTTCTTAAGATACAGTCACTATAGTCACTTCTTGGAATAAAAGGATAATTTAAATAGTTTTTCTTTAAATCAGTTAACCCGGGGATTCACCACTTCAATAATTTAAAGGAATTTTAAAGTTTTTTATTTTTTTAAGCTCCAAGGAGTTTTCTAGAACTTTAAAAAAATAAGGATTTTTAAAGTTTTAAAATATGTTAGGGTGCATTAAAATATTCTAATTAATTTTCAGTAATTTAATTGGATTTCAAAGATTTCAAGGTATTTAAAAAAATTCGAAAGAAATTTTAAACAAAAATTTAAGAGAATTCAAAAGTTTTAAAATAATTCGAAAACGTTTAGTTAATTTAAAAATATTACCAAGAATTGTTAGTTTATGTTAACAATTTGAAGAGATTTAAAAGGAGTTTTAACATTTTAGGATATTTTTACAAATTGAAAGTAATTTTCGAACTCTTTCAAAAGTTATAAGGGATTTTAAAATACTTTACCGGATTCGAATAATTTTAAGAAATTTGAAAAGATTCCAAGGTATTTTCAATTTAATTTAGTAATTTAATGGGATTTCCAAATATTTAAAGATTCTAGGGTATTTCGAAAGATTCTAAGATATTTTTTATTGATTTCAGTAATTTAATAGGATTTTAGAGAATTTGAAATATTTTACGATTTTTAAAAAATTCCGATTTTTAAAAATCTTTGAACAGTTTTAAGAAATCGCAACAGATTTTAAATAATTTGAAAAATTGTAGGGAATTTAAAAAAATTTCGAGGAAGTTTTAACTTATTTGGACAATTCGAAGCTATTTTTGAAAAGGTTCCAATAGTTTTAAACATATTTTAATTTTTAATTTTTTTAAATAAATAAATAATAAATAAATAATAATAAATAAATAATAAATAAATAAATAAAATAAATTTTTAAAATTTGAAGGAATTTTCGAAAAATTATAATGATTATTAAGGATCTGAAATATTTTAGGGTCTTTTAAAATATTCCAAAGAATTTGAAATATTTTACGGTCCTTTAGAAAGATCGAAGGAACTTTTAAGGGCTTTATAATGTTTCAAAGAATTTTGAAATATTAGAAAAAAAAATTAAAGGAATTTAAAAATGTTTTAAGGAATTTTTATTTAATTTAACAATTGAACGAGATTTAAAAGGATTTTTTTTACATTTTAGGATAGTTTCATAATCGATAAGTATCTAATTTAAAAAAATTTTGACTGATTTTAAAATACCTAATGGGATCAAATAATTTTAGAAAATTTGAAGATTTTAGAATATTTTAAAATGTTCCAAAGTACTTGCAAGAATTTCAAAAGATTTAAAGAAAAATAAATTTCTCAGAGTATTTTTAATTATTCCCTGAACGTTCCAATTTGTATAAATAATTTAAAGATATTTAAAAAATTAACAGTATTTTAGTTTTTTATAAAAATTCAAAGTAAGTTTCAAAAGCTATACAAAATTTCAGATTATTTCAAAATATTTGAAAAATATAAGGAAATTACCAAATTTCCAAAAAATTTTTAGTTTATTTATAAATTAAATAATTTTTATAAATTTCGAGAAATTTTTTATTTATTTCGATAATTTGAAGGGATTTCATAAGGTTCCAATATGTTTAAACAGATTTAAATCATTTTAAAAGATTTCAAAATATTTTTAAGGTTGTTTTAGAGTATTTCTTAAAATTCTAAGGAGTCTTCAAGATCGTTAATAATAAATAAAGGGATGAAAAGTATTTTTAGGTATTTTAAAAAATTCGAAGAAATTTTCAAAAGCTATAAAAAATTTCAGGGTACTTTAAGATATTTGAAAAAATATAGGGAAATTAAAAATTTTCCAAAGAATTTTTAGTTTATTTAAAGGATTTGAAGAGATTTCAAAGGATTTTTTAAATTTTAGGATATTTTTATAACTAAAATTTAAGAACTTTAAATTAGATTAAAATCCAAATTAAAAATCTTGTTTAACGTCCAATCATCAAATTAATAAAAACTCCTGTAAAAACAAGAATTCAACAACCAAATTTGGACCAAAACCAAAATTTGGTCCAAATTTGGTCGTTGAATTCTTGTTTTTACAGGAGATTTCATTAAATCAAACTTGATCTATTCTAATCGTTTCCCTGCTAGAAAACTAGAGAACCAATTTAGAACTAATCGAATCGAAAAATTAGCTTTTAAAACAATCGAAGAGAAATTAAAACTCGTATTTTTAAAGTAAAAATGGACTTTTTCAGAAATTGTCAGTACAAAGATTGTGTGCTTTATCAAGAAGTAGTTGAAAGACATTTCAAGTACAACTTGCATTATAAGTACAGTCTTCATTTTTTGGCGCAGGTTAAACATCGGAAACGAGATCAAGAAAATTCGATGTAAAAAGATGTATACTCTCTGCGCAATTCTATCAGTCGTAGCGTTTTATATTATAAATTATAATAAATAATTACACTCGAAAATATCTCACATAACTCATTCAATATATAATTTAGGGTGTCTACTTGAATCCGGGAAAAACTTCCCTCAAATTTCCAGGTTTTTTTCCAGGTTCATCTACATTTTCCGAATCGGTTTTCCAAGTGAGTATATACCCTTATATATATATATAATACATTTTTTTCATTTTTTGGTCTATCTCATATGAGAAATACCTTTAGTTGCATCCAATCTTTGGCAATATAATGGTAACCGTCACCTATTTCGTTTCTACTATTGACCATTGCGTTACAGGTAATATCTATCATGTTTAAAACGCAGTAAGAATACATATTATCATTGAATACCTGGAACGCTTGCAGGTGCTGAATGAAGTAGCAATCCTCAAGTTTTTGTACCAAATGGAATTGCTTTCCACTTTCTGCAAAAATCGTCACAACACTTTCATATTTAATTTTTCGTCTTAAATATTCCAACCATTTAACTTACTGCACGGTGTCTGTAATTGGTCGTGTAAGTAAGTGGATAAAGTTTTCGATATCATGCATCTCATTAATGTTTTGATATCTAATAGCACCTGTCGTGAACCGAGCATAGGTACCTTGTTGGGTTAAAAATCGATAAATCAATATCAATTGATGTTTAATCGCAATCGTTCGAGAAACATTCTTTCTGCAGGCTCAGAGGTGAGAGGTTACTTTCCCATCCCGATGTCTAATTTCGTAACGCATGCAAGTAATGTTGCTTAAAGGTCCAACATCCTTCATTATACGCGAATAATTTATTAGAAAGTGGTGTTTTGGTTTCATTTGAAGTGGATAAAGTTTAGAATGTAAAGGCAGGTTTTCGGTTACTTCAGTTTCCAAAAGCTTATGCGTTTCAAGCTGAATAATTTTGCTGAACACAATTTCCACAATAGATTGTAGTTTGATAAGCAAATGCCAATGTTCGTTTTCCTCTGGAACGAAGGGTCCCAGGAGAATAAATAATGCCCTGAAGAGAGACAGCATTTCGGAGGAAGAAATTATTAAACATCCTTTTTTTTATCTGTTTTTCGGAAATCACTTGAAAAGAATTTCTCTAGAAATATTAAATCATGCAAAGTAAGAGCCACGTCGTAACGTAACACACCATCCAAGAGATCGTGTT
>JAWWLR010000155.1:164097-177275 GCA_035041075.1 Acraspis erinacei
TATTTTTGATTGATTTCAGTATTTTAATAGGATTTTAGAGAATTTGAAATATTTTACGGTTTTTAAAACAATTCCGATTTTTCTAAATCTTTTAACAGTTTTAAGAAATCGCAAAAGATTTTAAATCATGTGAAAAATTGTAGGGAATTAAAAAAAATGTCGAGGAAATTTGAACTCATTTCGACAATTCAAAGCTATTTTTCAAACGGTTCCAATCATTTTAAACAGATTTAAATAATTCTTATGGATTTCAAAATATTTTAAAGCTTTGAGAGTATTTTTTAAAATTTGAAGGAGTTTTCGAAAAATTATAATGATTATTAAGGATCTGAAATATTTTAGGGGTTTTCAAATATTCCAAAGAATTTGAAATATTTTACGGTCCTTTAAAAAGTTCGAAGGAAATTTTAAGGGCTTTATAATGTTTCAAAGAATTTTAATATATTAGAAAAAAATTAAAGGAATTTAAAAATATTTTAAGGAATTTTTTTTTAATTTAACAATTGAACGAGATTTAAAAGGATTTTTTTAACATTTTAGGATAGTTTCATAATCGATAAGTAATTTTTAAAAATTTTGACTGATTTTAAAATACCTAATAGGATTCAAATAATTTTAGAAAATTTGAAAAGATTCTGAAGAATTTTCAATTAAGTTTAGTAACTTCATGCGATTTCCAAATATTTAAAGATTTTAGAATATTTTAAAATGTTCAAAAGTATTTGCAAGAATTTCAAAAAATTTCAAAAGATTTAAAGAAAAATAAATTTCTCAGAGTATTTTTAATTATTCCCTGAAAGTTCCAATTTGTATAAATAATTTAAAGATATTTAATAAATTAACAGTATTTTAGTTATTTATAAAAATTCAAAGTAAGTTTCAAAAGCTATAAAAAATTTCAGATTATTTCAAAATATTTGAAAAATGTAGGGAAATTACAAAATTTCCAAAGAATTTTTAGTTTATTTATAAATTAAATAATTTTTATAAATTTAGAGAAATTTTTAATTTATTTCGATAATTTGAAGGGATTTCATAAGGTTCCAATATTTTTAAACAGATTTAAATCATTTTAAAAGATTTCCAAATATTTTTAAGGTTGTTTTAGAGTATTTTTTAAAATTCTAAGGAGTCTTCAAGATCGTTAAAAAAATTTAATGATCTTTATGAATTAAAAATATTTCCGGGCGTATTAAAAGATTCCAAAAAATTTTGAATAACTTAATGAGATATAAAAGGATTAAAAATATTTTTGGTATTTTAAAAAATTCGAAGAAAGTTTCAAAAGCTATAAAAAAATTCAGGGTACTTTAAAATATTTGAAAAGATATAGGGAAATTACAAATTTTCCAAAGAATTTTTAGTTTCTTTAAACGATTTGAAAAGAGTTCAAAGGATTTTTAAAATTTTAGGATATTTTTAAAACTTATCAGTAATTTTCAAAAGCTTTCAAATGTTTCAAGGGATTTTAAAATACTTTTTAGGATTCGAATAATTTTAGGAAATTTGAAAAGATTCCAAATAATTTTCGATTTAATTGAGTAATTTAAATGGATTTCCAAATATTTGAAGATTTTAGAGTATTTTTTAATCATTCCATTGAGGTTAATATTTATTTCAATAATTTAAAAGGATTAAAAAAAATTAACAACATTTAATTGTACTTCAAAAATGGTGAAAAACCTTTTAGGAACCTCATGCACTTTTAAGAGAATTAAAAATTTGTTTAAAGATTTGAATAATTTTAAGTTATTTCAAAAGATTTCAAGATATCTTTGATTAATTTCAGTAATTTAATAGGATTGAAGAGAATTATAAATATTTTACGATTTTTAAATGATTTTCAACAGTTTTAAGAAATTCCAAAAAATTTTAAAGACTGAAAAATGACAAGGAATTTTTAGAAATTTCGAGATTTTTTTTTTATTTCGATAATTTGATGGGATTTCATAAGATTACAATAATTTTAAACAGATTTAAATCATTTTACACATTTTCAAGAATTTGAAAAGTTGTAGGGAATTTTTTTAAATCTCGAAGAATTTTTAATTTATATCAATATTTTGAAGAGCTTTAAAAAATAGAATGATTTTAAAGAGTTTGAAATATTTTAGGGCTGTTTTAAAACATTCCAAGGAATTTTCATTACTTTAATGAGATTCCAAGAAATTTGAAATATTTTAAGGTAGTTAAAAAATTCGAAGTTGCTTTTAAGGACTTTATAATGTTTCAAGGGATTTCAAAATATTTGAAACAATTGGAAAGATGTTTAGGGAATGAAAAAAAATTCCGAATATTTTTTAATTTATTTACACAATTCCAAGGGATTTTTAAGGAATTTTTAAATTATTTAACTGATTTAATGGAATTTCAAAAGATTCCAAATACTTTAGCATATTTTGAAAGATTCCAAAGAATTTCAAAAACCATTAAAAAGTTTCAAAGGATTTCAAAACATTTGAAATTTTGCGCTTAATTAAAAAAAAATCTAAACAAGTTTAATCTATTTCAAAAATTTACGAAGATTTAAAAGGATTTAAACTTTTTTTTAATTAACAAGAAATTTTCAGTAGCTTTATAAATTTCTAAAATATTTTAAAACATTTTTAAGAATATTTCAAGAAATTTTTAATTTACATCAATATTTTACAGGCATTTCGAAGGATTTCAATCATTTCAGGGTATTTTAAAACTTTCAAGTAATTGATAAAATCTTTAAAAAATTATTTTGAAGGGATTTTAAAAAGTTCCAATTATTTTACGGTATTTTAAAACATCAAAAATAATTTTCAAGACTTTAATAAATTTCTTAAGAGTTTTAAAAGATTTTCTAGTATTTGTAATATTTTAGGGGACTTGGAAAAATTCCAAGGATAGAGTCAATAGATTTGAAAGAATTTCCAACATTTGAGGGAATTTTAAATGATTTCAAGGAACTTTAAATTTATTTAAATAATCTTAAACCCTTTCAAAGATTTTCAAACATTTTAAGAACTTTCCATTTGGTTCTCAAAATCCTTTAAAAAAATTAGGAGATTTTAAAACACTTTGAAGTAAATTTTCAATTTATTGCAACAATTACTTTTAATTCTAAAAGACTTAAAATTTTTTAAGATATTTTAAAATATTTCAAGACAGTTTCAATTGATTTCAGTAATTTTATTGGATTTCAAAAAATGAGCAATATTATATGGTATTTCTAAAAATGCAAACTAATTTTTAATTTATTTCAACATTTTACTTAAATTTTAATATTTAAAATATTCGATAATATTATTCCAAATTCCAATGCGTTTTCAATAGCTTTAAGAAGTTTCATGGAATATTAAATAATTAAAAAAAAAACGGAAAATTTTTAGGGAATTTTAAAAGATTCCAAGCAATGTTTAATTTATTTAAATAATGTAATGTAATATTAAAATATTTTAAATATTTAAGAATATTAAATTTTTTATAATAGCTTCAGGAATTTGAAAAGATTTTAAGAAAATTTTAATTTGTTTCAATTAATAGCAGGGATTTCAAAATGTTCGAAACATTTTATGATATTTAAAAGATTCCAAGGGACTTTAAAAATTTGTTAAAAATCTTAAGAGATTTTAGAAGATTTTAAGGAATTTATAATTTTTTCGTTCTTTTTAAATTTCAAGGAATTTTTTATTAATTGCAATAATTTTAAAGGATTTGAAACTATTTTCATTAATTAAAAATATTTCAGAGTATTTTAAAAGAGCAAAGGAATTTTTAGTTGATTTCAGTAACTTAATGAGATTTCACATAATTTATAAATTTATAAACAATTGATTGTATCAACAAATTTCATTTCTTTTTCTTCAGATTTTTATCGCCTTTTTCTACCAAACGCATTTGAAAATAATATTCGATATAATATACAGTGTAATATTCAGTATAATATGAATTGCAATATGCATTGTAATATTCACTGTAATATGCAATGCAATAAGCAAGGTAATATGCAATGTAGTCTGCAATGTAATATACAATCTAATATGCAGTGTAGTAGTGACTGTAATATTTAGCCCAATATGCAGCCTAGTATGAATTGCAAGATATATTGTAATACTAACTACAATATGCAATGCAATATGCAAGTTAATATGCAATGTAATATACAATATAATATCAATGTAATATGCAAGTTAATATGCAATGAAATGTAATATAAAATTAAATATACACTGTAATATGCAATATGGTATTCAATAGAATATGCAATGCAATATACATTACAATATGAAATAATATATATAATGTAATATTCAATATTATACTCATTGCTATATTACATGTATTATATAATTATATAAGCAGTACAATGTGCAGTGTAATATGCAACGAAATGTTTAATGTAATATGCATTGCAATAGCTAATTCAATTTTCGATGTAATATTCAAGGTAATATTCGGTACAATATGTAATTTAATATGCAGTGGAATATACTACGTAACATGCCATGTAATATGCAGTGAAATATGCAATGTAATATAAAATTAAATATTGCACTATAATATGCAATATTATACTCAATGCTATATTACATGTTATATGTAATTATATAAATACTGCAATGTGCAGTGTAATATGCAACGAAATGTTTAATGTAATATGCATTGCAATATCTAATTCAATATTCGATGTAATATGCAAAGTAATATTCGGTGTAATATGTAATTTATTATGCAGTGCAATATTCTGCGTAATATGCAATGTAATATGCAGTGAAATATGCAATTTAATATGTAGTAACATATGAAATGCAAGTTAATATACAATTAAATATACACTGTGATATGAGATATAGTATTCAATAGAATATGCAAGGCAATATACAATGCAATATGAAATAACATATGCAATGTAATATGCAATATTATACGCAATGCTATATTACATGAAATATGTAATTATGTAAGTAGTGCAATGTGCCGTGTAATATGCAAGGGAATGTATACTATAATATGCATTTTCAATAGGTAATTTAATATTCGATGTAATATGCAATGCAATATTCGTTGTAATATGTAATTTAATATGCATTGCAATATTCTAAGTGATATGCAATGCAATATGCAATGTAATATGCAGTGACATATGAAATGTAATTTGCAATGTAATATAAAATTAAATATACACTGTAATATGCAATAGAGTGTTCAATAGAATATGCAATGCAATATATAGTACAATATGAAATAACATATACAATGTAATATGCAATATTATACTCAATGCTATATTATATGTAATATGTAGTTATATAAGTAGCACAATGAGCAGTGTAATATGCAATGAAATGTATAATGTAATATGCATTGCAATAAGTAATTCAATATTCAATGTAATATGAAATGTAATATTCGGTGTAATATGTAATTTAATATGCAATGACATATTCTACGTAATATGCAATATAATATGAAGTGCAATATGCAATATAATAGGGATTATTTCTTACGGGTTTTCAATGAGTAAATTCCACCTCGATATTAGTCCTGAAAGAAAAAAAATTAATCCCCAAAAAATGAGGGAAAAGACGGATATTTTGGAAATTAAATTTTGCGGCCACCCTGTATTCGGTATCCCTGAGGGGTGGAAGGTCACGAGAAAATCTATCGACGGCACGTCGACATGGCTCGGGATTCGGATTTAACCTTCACTTTTCTCAATGATTTTTTTTTATAACGTAACGTCTCTAGTAGCGGAGTAAGGTACTTTAAATTCACACACGCGATGAGCGGCTCTTTCAAATCCTGGCGTTGTGGTAAAACATTGCGGAAACCATTGAATACTTTATTCGCACGTGATTAGAGTTCCGTTGAAAGTTCGGGAAGATAAACCTTCTTATAGGGGCTTTAGAAAGAAGGTACTCAGGGACGGTTCTTTCCTGGTTTCCTGAACTTTATAGCAACAGATTTATATATTACACACAGAATTTTTTTTTTTTTATTGATTTTAGTGTTCCGGGTTTTACGGGCTCAACGTTTAAACGATTTTAATAATGTCTGGAAAGGAACCCTAGAGGAAAAATCTTCTGGCTGTCTGATGTCAAATCTGGCCCAGATCTGGCGACTTCTAGACCGTTTAGTCTGGCCCATATCTGGGACTGGTCAGAAATCCATAACATAACAATTTCTAAATGTCAAAGAGTCAGAGTTTTTTTTAAACATTTTCGAAGAATTGCCAAAATGCCCAAAATTATATTCTTGGCAGTCTAGTCTGGCCCAGATCTGGGACTGGTCAGCAATCCATAACATAACAATTTCTAAATGTCAAAAAGCCAGAGTTTTTTTAAACATTTTAGAAAAATTGCCAGAATATCCAAAATTATATTCTTGACAGTCTAGTCTAACCCAGATCTGGGACTGGTCAGCAATCCATAACATAAAAATTTCTAAGTGCCCAGAAAACCAAATTTTTTTAACATTTTCAAAAACTGTCTGGGTGTCCAAAATCATACAAAATAAGAAATTAGCGTTTTAAAAAATTAATTTTTTTTCTTATTTTTTCGGCAGTATATTCTGGCCCAAATCTGGGACTGGTCAGAAATCCATAACGTAAGAATTTCTAAGTGTCAAAGAGCCAGAGTTTTGTTTTTTAATTTTCGAAAAATTGCCAGAATGTCCAAAATTATATTCTTGACAGTCTAGTCTGGTCCCGATCTGGGACTGGTCAGAAATCCATAACATACAAATTTCTAAGTGTCCAGAAAACAAATTTTTTTTAACATTTTCGAAAAACTTTCAGGGTGTCCAAAATCATAAACAATAAGAAAGTAACACTATAAAAAATTAATTTTCTTTCTTATTTTCTTGATAGTTTAGTCTGGCCCAGATCTGGGACTGGTCAGAACCCATAACATAAAAATTTCTAAGTGTTAAGCAACCAAATTTTTTTTACTATGTTTGAAAAACAATTCAGGGTGTCTATATTCATACAAAATAGGAAATTAAACATTGATAAATATCAATTTTTTCTTAAAAATTACATTTCATGTACATTGCTAACAAAAAATTTGAAGAAAAATTGCTTAGAAAAAAAATTTTTGAACAAAAATTTTTACAAAAGAATATACAAAAAAATGTTAATGAAAATTTTGGCGCTCATGCTACGAAACCCAAAAAATTTAAATTATTTATTTAAAACTGATTTTATATTTATTTTTCGTTAACATTTAATTTATTTTGACATATATGTGATGTATAATAATTTAAAAAATTAAGGAGGAAAAAGATCCGATGGTTTTTTTAAAACTTTTTTGAGTTGTAGCTTATGAGGATGGTTTTTTCATTGACTTTCAAGTCTGCTGGTATGCAGGTTCGAATCCCCGTAGAGTTAGAAATTTTATTTGCAATATAATTTTTAAAAGTTTAATATATGTATTCATTCTAAGCAGAACCAATATTAACATTTGTAGACAAAATACTTACAATCAGTTATTATTTATTTGTTTAAATGCGTTTTTTTATCATTAGAGTATAGCAATAGTGGGTTTTAAATTAAATAAAAAGTTTGAAATTTACTCTTTTGTGATTAGAGTTCATTGTTAATATGCTGGTGTGCAGTATGGTGCCAGTACCATAAGCCAGTACTGCAGAGCTGTATAAACCAGTACTGGGATTCCAGCAATCTGTACTGGGCCAGTACTGCCAGTACTGATGTACTTCCACCTGGGACCAGGGGCTGACTAGCGGTTGGCTAGACTATCTAGCCACAAACTTGGCAAAAGTGTTACAGATCTGGCCAGCCCCAGACTAGACGTTCTTATCTGCGCCAGATTAGAGTCTAGACGGTCTAGTCTGGGTCTGGCCAATGCCAGAAGCTTTTTCCACTAGGAAAATTTTTAGGTGGTTAGGTGAGGGGAAATCAAGGTGGTAGGAGAAGTGGGCAAAGATGCTAGTAGATGAAACAGAAGTTAGGAAAGAGAGGAGAAGCGAAGTTTGAAATTTGGAGAAAGAAAGTAGGGCAATTAAAGGAAAATGGAGGGGATAGTTGCAGTGGAGAAAAATGCGGAAGGAAGTGAGGAGAAGCGGAAGTAGATGAGTAAGAACTTGGAAAATAGAGAAGAAGTGAAGGTTCAAGTATGGGGAGGAAAAGTGTGGGAAAATTAAGGGGATAAATGAAGTGAGGAGAAATGTGGATAGAAGAGAGGTAAAGTGATGAAAAATAAGTTAGGAAAAATACGAGAAGCTAAATTTGAAGTTTGAGAACAGGCAGTAGAAGAATGAAAGGAAACTGATGAGGGGTAGTGGAAGTTAAGCGAAATGTGGAGATAACTGAGAAGAGGTGGAAGTAGATGAGGAAGAAGTTTGGTAAGAGAGGAGAATCGTAGATTGAAGTATAAGAAGTAAAAGTAAGGAGAAAATGAAGAAGACAGAGAAAGTGATCGTAAGCGTGATAGGAATGGAGGAAACGTGGGATTAGATATAATAGAAGTTTGGACAAAGAGAAAAAAATAAGTTTGAAGTTTGAGAAGAAGAATTAGGAGAATGCAGGAAATAGAAGAAGTCAGGGAAAGTGAGAAGAGGTGGATGTAGATAAGGAAGAAGTTACGGAAAGTAGGCAAAGAAGAGTTTGCATCGTGAGGAAGGGAAGTGAGAGGAAATAAAGGTGCTAGATTGAGGAAAAATTTAGAGGGTAGTGAGGCGATTTGGAAGTAGATGAGGAAGAAGCTTCGAAAGGAAATGTGGAGGGAGGCGTCGTGAGGCGGATGTAGATGAGGAAGAAGTTAGAAAAGGGAGAAGAATCCAAGGCTTGATTGTGTGAAGGGAAAGTGAGGAAAACTTAGGAGAGTAGAGAAAGTAAGGGGAAGTGCATTGGGTAGAGGGTCTGCTTGGAAATGAGTAGTGTAAAAGGAATTAAGTCGAAACGTGGGGGTAGTAAAGAGAGGTAAAAGTAGATGACAAAGAACTTAGGAAAGAGATGAGAAGCGAAATTTTGGGCAGGGTAAGAATTAGGAGAAGAGGAAGAAGTTAGAAGAGGAAGAAGTTATAAGAGGAAGAAGTTAGAAGAGGAAGATGATGCGAGTGTTGAAATGTGGAGACGGGATTAAGGAAATTAAAGGAAAAGGTTGGGGGGACTAAATTGAATGACTAAAAAAATATAACTTTTTATAGCTTTCTTAAAAATTACCCTTTTCGTGGAATATTGTTAAAAATATTTTTTTTTAATCATTTTTCGTTTCTAACGAATGAGGAATCTATAGAGCAAAATTTTAAATTTACGGACACCATGTGAGCATAATACCTTTCAATTATGTAATACTTATAATCATATTTTAATAATGTCGTTAATAAAGGTTTTCAGTTCATAATGGTCAATTAAATTTTCATTTGCTTCAGGCATTAGATACAGAATATGATAAGAACATTATTCCATATTTCGCCCTCCAGAAACGAGATATAAAGGAAAGATGTTTAACAAAATTTCATAAAATAGTGATATTTAGAAGGCCATAATTTCATTTGTTTTGGTTAAATTAACATTTTTAAAATTTTTTGATAAAAAACGAATTTTGATTAGGATTTTTCCCTCAAGAGAGAAATTAAATTTTATCTAAATTGTTGAACCTTAAAGCCAAAAGAAGAATTTTCTCTACAAAAATTGAATTTTCAAACAAAAAATATGAATTTTGTGCAAAAAATTAATTTTTCAAGAACGTGATGTATTTTTACCGAACAAAAATAAATTAAAAACGATAAATTTTGAAAAAAAAATTTTTAATTAAAAATTAAGTTAAGGTGAAATTTTCTTAAAAGTTTTAAATAAAATATTTGGATACCCAAATAAAGAAGAATTATTTTTAACCAAAATTGGGCAATGAATTTCATTTAAAAAATTCTACTGAAGAAGATAAATTTTTAAATTGAAAAAATTGATTAATTCTTTACTAAATAGTTCCCTGTTTATAAAAAATTGAACTTCTCTTAAAAGAGATCAATTTTTATTTAAAACAGAAAAAAATAATTGAAAAAATATGGTTGAGTTTTCATCCGGAATAGATTCTAGTTAATTTTTCAAGATCAAAATATGAATTTTAAGGGACGATTAAAAATCCGGAAAAATAAAATTCCTGACACTATAAAATTTCCGAAATGGAAAATTAACGAATAATAAAATTCAGGAACAATAAAATTGCCGAAAAATAAAAATACTAATTGAAAAACTCCCGAATATTAAAATTCGCAAATAATAAAATTGCAGAAAATTAAAAACTGACGATTTGGAAAATTCCCGAATAATAATATTCACGACAGCTTATATTATTACCGAATGGAAAAATTCCCAAATAATAATAATTTTACCGACAGAAAATAGCCGAATTAAAAAAAAACCGAATAGGAAAATTCGAGAATTTAAACAATTAGAATATTTTTATAAATACGTTTTATTGATTAAAAATACAATAATGAAACTTTATTTTAAAAAAATTATTTTTAATGTTTATAATTTCGAAAGTTATTGTTTGAATTTAAAAAAACAATAATTTTAAATAAAATATTTCTAGGTGACTAATTTTTAAAAATTTGAATTGAATTTTAAAAAATACAGAAAGCGTTTGCAAAAATGGAATCAAATTTAGAAGGTGAAAAAAATACAATTTTCAAGTTTAAAAGTGAGAATTTAGCTGGCAGCTATTAAGTGAAATTTGACCATATTTCCCCCTCGAACCCAAAAAAATCACCCTTTGTTTTCAACGTACATTATTGCGATTTTGAAAAAAATATGTAAATTTAAAATTCCATTTTTCCGAATGCTTTATTGTTATTTATTATAATTTATTTAAATTCAAACAATAATTTTTGAAATTTTAAACATTAGCAATAACTTAAAGAAATGAAATTTCATTATTGTATTTTTAATGAATAAAGCATATTTATAAAATAATTGTAATTGTTTAAATTCGGGAATTTTCCAAATCGCATATTTTATAATTCGACAATTTTCTGTAAGGAACTTTATTATTCGAGAATTTTCTATTTCGGTAATATTGTAAAATATTGTAAATTTGGGCGAACTAAAAAATCCCGAAAAATAAAATTTCCGAAAATAAAAAATACCGGATCGGAAAACTCCTGAATAATAAAATTTTGGAATAATAAAACTTCAGAATTATTAAATTCCCGAATAATATTATTACCGGAAGTTAATAATATTACCAAATTGGAATATTCCCGAATAATAAAGTTCTCGACAAAAAATTTCGGAATTATAAAATATCCGAATTGATAAATTCCCGAACTGTTAAATTCCCGAATTTAAACAATTCATTTTTTTTATAAATATTTTTTATTGAGTACAAATACAATAATGAATATTTATTATTTTTTTTACTTATTGTTTATGTTAAAAATTCGAAAATTACTTGTTTGAATTTAAAATAATAAGAATCTTAAATAAAATATTTCTGTATGACGAATGTTTTTAATGTGCATTGTATTTAAAAAAATACAAAAAGCATTCGTAAAATTCGAATTTTAAATTTATATATTTTGTTTGAAAATCTTTTTAAGGAACAATCAAAACAGTGGGTGTTTTTTTCGAGGGTAAAATTTGGTCAAATTTAGAAGGTGTAAAAAAAAATCAAATTTTCAAGTTTGAAAAAGGAGGATTTAACTTGCAGTTATTAATATAAATTTGACCAAACTTACCCCTCGAACACAACAAAAATCACCATCTGTTTTCATCGTACCTTAAATCTATTTTCAAAAAAACATATGTAAATTTAAAATTCAATTTTTGAAGAAGCTTTTTGTACTTTTTTAATACTGTGCAAATTGAAAAAAATTCATCATACAGAAATGTTTTATTAGAAACTATTTTTATTCCAAAATCAAACAATAATTTTCGAAATTTTAAACTTTAAAAATGATTTGGAAACAAGAAATATATAATTATTGTATTTATAATCAATAAGACATATTAAAAAAAATGTAATTATTATTTAAGTTTGAGAATTTTCCAATTCGGATATTTTACAATTCGACAATTTCCGGCCAGCAATTTTATTATTCGGTAATTTTCCAATTCGATAATATTATTAACTGCCGGGAATTTTCTAATTCGGTAATATTATAAACTGTTGTGAATTTTATTATTTGGACATTTTCCAATTCGGGAATTTTTATATTCGAAAATTTTATTATTCGGGAATTTTCCAATTCGGTATTTTTATTTTTCGGCAATTTTATTATTAGCGACTTTTAATGTTTGAAAATTTTAATTTTCGGTAATTTTATTATTCGGGAATTTTATTTTTCGGGATTTTTCAGTCGTCTCGTAAATTATATCATTCGAGAATTTTTATATTCGAGAATTTTCTTATTTGGGAATTTTCCAATTCGGTATTTTTATTTTTCTGCAATTTTATTATTCGCGAATTTTAATATTCGTGAATTTTTCAATTCTGTTAATTTATTGCTTGGATGTTTAATTATAAGCGAATTTTATTATTCGGGAATTTTCTAGTTCGGGAATTTTACATTGCCGGGAATTTTCATTGTTTGGGCATTTTATTTTTCGGGATTTAACAGTCGTCCCAATTTTAAACCATAAATAAGTTTATCAAAAAGAATTAAATTTACAATCCAAAAATACCATTTTTTTCAACCAACAAGAATGAATTTTTTAACAAAATAGTTGAATTCTGGACCAAATAGTTGCATTTTTATCCAAGAAAGGCCAAATTTGTAATACAACAGAGACAAGAGTCTTTTGTAAAGTTGTACTTTCATCCAGAAAATATTTCAGTTTATTTTTCAACAGCAAATTATAAATTAAAAAAAGTAAATTTTTTACGAAATAATTAAATTCTCAACAAGACAGTAGAACTAGTAAAACCGGTGAATTTTTAAATCAAAAATATATATTTTCAAACAAAGATTTAAACGTTCATACAAAAAGATTTCAGTTGACTTTTTAACACAAAAGTCCGAATTTTAGATGAAGAGTAAATATTCTAGAAAACAGTGGAATTTAAAAAAAAGAATGGCATTTTAACCTAAGTGAGATACAATACATCTACTAAAAAAGAGGAATTTTTAAATAAAAAAGACGAATTTTCAGAAAAAATAGTCTTCATTCAATAGTACATTGTGTATCAAGGGCGTAAAGAAGGCTATTTTGACGAGTGTGAACTTGCCGCCCGAGCGAAGCGAGG
>JAWWLR010000155.1:260114-286362 GCA_035041075.1 Acraspis erinacei
GGAAAATGATTGAAGTCTTTTTGAAATTTAAATATATCCGAAATCTTTAAGAAATTTTTGTAATAATTTGGGAAATCATTGATGCCTTTATAAAATCTTTGCGAAATATTTGAAATATTTTATATCCTTGGGAAATCATTTATAGCTTTGTGAAATCTTTTAAATCTATCCAAAATCTGCGAAATATTTTTAATTTTTGTGAAATGTATGGAAATCTGCTAAATATTTGAAATATTTGTGAAATTATTGAATTCATTGCGAAATCATTGAAATCTCTATGCAATCTTTAAAATATATTGGAATTTTCTATGAAATAATTAAAGTCTTCGTGAAATATTTTAAATATATCCTTAATCTTTGCGAAATATTTGAAATCATTGAAGCCTTTGTAAAATCTTTCTGAAGTCTTTAGTAGTCTGCGAAATATTAAAAATATTTGTGAAATCTTTGTGAAATTTTTGAAATATTTTTTTAATATTTGGTAACATTGGTGAAATTATTGAACTCTTTGACAATATGAATTTTATACCTGTATTTCTTATTATTTACTACTTATTGTTCATTTATTATTATTCATGTACAATCTGCATTTAGTATAATATTATTACACTATGAACAAATTGTCCCCACCTAGAGAAAAAAGGCACAGCCGCTTCTGCTCTAAATGTGAACATAACTTATGTTCCAGGTGGAATAACTCTTCACCAGTTTGCTGGAATCGGACTCGGCACAGCCTCAGTCGAAGCTTGTTGTCAAATGGCATCAAAGTCAGCAGCATCAACAATGTTGCGAAAAACAAAACACTTGATTATAGACGAGATATCCATGATTGATGCAGACTATTTCGAGAAAGTTGAAGCCGTCGCTCGCTACATTCGCCGCAATGAGAAACCGTTCGGCGGAATTCAACTGATTCTTTGCGGTGATTTCTTCCAACTACCTCCCGTCTCGAAACGAGATGAAAAAGTGAAATTCTGCTTTCAGAGCAAAGCCTGGGTGAACTGTGTTCAAGTAAATTTCGAACTCCGTGTCGTTCATCGACAAAAGGATCCCATCTTTATTAATATTCTCAACAACGTCCGAATAGGAAGAATAACCGAAGAAATCACGGAAAAATTGAAAGCCACCTCGTTTCAAAAAATCGAGAGCAATGGAATTTTGGCCACCAGGTTATGTTCTCACATCAAAGAAGCGAACGAGATCAATGACTCACAGCTGGAAAAACTTCCCGGTGATCATAAAGTCTTTATCGCCGAAGATTCGGACAAGATGATGACGAAAACTTTGGACCAGCAACTTCCAGTTCCAAGCCGGCTTGTTCTGAAAGTTGGAGCGCAAGTGATGCTTTTGAAGAACATCAACGTGAGCAGTGGACTCGTAAACGGGGCAAGAGGAGTCGTGGTGAAATTTCAAGACGGCTCTCCTGTCGTTAATTTCCGAACCGGAGGACAGTACCAAGCAAAGATGGAAACGTGGAGTATAAAAACTGCAGGCGGTGGAATAATTCAACGAAAGCAAATTCCGTTTAAACTTGCGTGGGCGTTTTCCATTCACAAGAGCCAGGGCCTGACCTTGGACTGTGTAGAAATGAGTCTCTCGCGAGTTTTTGATGCTGGACAAGCTTATGTGGCACTTTCGAGAGCACAAAGTATGGAGTGCCTCAGGGTTCTAGATTTTAATGCGAAGCAAGTTTGGGCGAATCCACTTGTTCTCGAGTTTTACAAGAACTTCAGGAGACGTATCCACGAAATGGAATTAATTCCCTTGGGCAGAAAAGCTAAATCTGTATGTTGATACTTAGGTAGACAATTAAAGAATTAAATATATATTTTAGATTTAAAATTGTGATGTAAACTGCAATGAAAATCATGATTTCAGTTCGATATTTCTAAGACTGATAATAGAGAACAAAAAGAAAAGAAAACCCAGTGTGAAAGTTCAGTGATAGTCTAAATAATTTTTTTATGGTTAGAGAGGAAGTGATATTTATCAAGCGAATGAGAAAGGGGTTTTTTCGTGGTCAACTAATGGCTATTATAATAGTAATTCCTGGTGAACTATGAAATAATTTGCAATAACAGGTAGCTTTTGATGCTGCTTAAACTTTCTAGTTTTAATTTTACCATCCCAGTAACTGTGTGAAATTGTTTTGTGATTTTAGGTGAAAATTTAAATAAACGATTGACAAGAGAATAAGTAACGAAAGTCGAATATATTACAATGCTTATAAATCTTTACAAGAGAGTTAAAAATATTTTCCTCTTGAGACAATAATAATTACAAGATGTACATACAGCGGAAAGTATTAAGAATCGCAAACTTTGATTTCTATCGAGGGTATGTAACGCCACGTGTGACTAGCATTTGCATTTTCTGAACATATCGATGTTGCATTTTGAATTTGCTCACGACTGCTGCATTGAATGTCTATTTTATACTGGCCTGAAGTGAGAAACACAACTCGACACTCGTGGAATGCGCGTCCGGATTCTTGAAGCTGTCGAAAATAAAATATTTTCAAATATTATTCCCTGCTCAAGTTATTTCGTTTTTTATAGCTTTACACTTAATTCAGGGTGTCGAGCCTACCTGGAAAACCTGGAATTTTTATATACCTGGAAAAACCTGACAATGTTAGGGATTTTTTTTTTAAGTCCAGGAATTGTTCGAGAGCCTACCTAATTTCTTTTTTTCTAAATGATATATTAAATTGAATAAAAATGATTCTTCATTTCTAAAAGTAGCTTTATATTATTGTATTGAACTATTTGGTTGAAAATTGTTTCTTTTTTTTGGTTTGAAACCAATTTTTCTAACTGAAAATTCAACTCTTCCTTTTTTGGTTAAATATTGATCGGTTTTAAATGAAAATTTAAGTATCTGGTTTAAATTCATTCTTTGTCGTTGCATTCCATTATTTTTTATTAAAAATTTAAATCTTCTTTGGTTGAAATATTAACTAATATATTTTTTGTTCCGAATTCATCTTTTTGGAATGAAGATTAAATTACTTAGTTGAGTTACTTTTTTTTTTTAATAAATTTGTGGTTAAAATTTTATCAAAATTCATTGCGTAGGTTGAAAAATTACCTTCATTGTTTAAAATTCGTTTTCTCGTGGGTGAAAGTAAATTTTTCACTTAAAAATTAACTATTACAGTTGCAGCTTTAAATGTTTTATTGAAAATTTATTTTTTACTGAAAATGTAACTATTCAATATTTAGTTGAAAAATTATCTTTTTTAGTTGAAAATTCTGACTTTTATGGTAGAAATTATTCTTCTGGGCTGAAAATGATATTTTTGTTGGTAATTTAATGATTCGAGTTAAAGACTCATAATTTTAGTTGAAGATTCATGTTATTGGTTTCAAATTCAACTATTTCATCAGATTCATAATTTTAGTTGAAAATTTGTCGCTTTGGTTGAACATTTATTTTTAAAATGAAAATTTAACTGCTTAATTATTGTTTGTCAATTTATCTTTTTAGTTTAAAATTGATGTATTCTCTATAAAATTCGTCTTCTTTGATAAAAATGAATCTTCTATTCCATTTTTGGTTGAAAATTGGTCTTTTTGTATTTGATAATGCAAATATTTTGTTTGAAATTCATGTATTTTGTTTTAAAAAAGCGTCTTTGTGCTAGAGGATTCATTTTTTGGTTGAAAATAAAACCACTTAATTCAAAATTGAACTCTTTTCCCAGAAATTGATCTTTTTGTTTAAAATTCATCTATTCTAGATGAAGATTTATCATTTTAGTTGGGTTGAAAACTCAAGTTTTTGGTTAAAAGTTGTATTTTTTAGTTGAATAATCAACCTTTTTCCCAAAAAAATCATATATTTTATTGAAAAATCGTCTTTCTTGAAAGAAAATTGATAGTCTTGTTTGAAAATTCAATTTTTTTGCTTAAAAATTCGAGTATTGCAACTAAATATTTATCATTTTGGTAACTAATTCACATTTCTTGTTCAAAATGATACCACTTGAATTAAATTGAATTAAAGTTGATTTAAAAATAAATCTGTTATTTTTCCATGGAAAAATTTTTTTAAACTGAAAATTCAACTATTTTATTTCTGATTGAATACTGATCTTTCTTAGTTAAAAATTCAGCTATTTGATAAAAAATTGATAATTTCCATCTGAAAATTCAACTTTTTGGTTGATAGTTCTTGTATTTTTCTAAAAATCGTCTTTTTGGTAGAAAATAATTTTTAGAGACGAAATCAAGAAATTATTCATTATTTTTTATTATTATTTAGTTAATCTATCGTGCTAAAATATTTCAGAAGACCTTGCAATATTAATTATATTCCTTCTTCTTCGTTGAATTCCATGATTTTTTATTAAAACTTAATTACTTCGTTAAATTAATCTTTTTTTTAAATTAATTTCTTGTTTAAGATTCATGAAAATTCATTATATTGGTTGAGAAATGAGCTATTTTGTTGAAAATTCGTTT
Organism: Acraspis erinacei; assembly: GCA_035041075.1. Lineage (NCBI taxonomy): Eukaryota > Metazoa > Arthropoda > Insecta > Hymenoptera > Cynipidae > Acraspis > Acraspis erinacei. The sequence continues at coordinate 264,581 of JAWWLR010000155.1, forward strand.
TTTGGTTGGCTGAAAATAAATTGATGACTGAAAATTTAACTATTCTAGTTTCAGCTTTAACTATTTTGTTTAAATTTTTTGTTTTGGAAAATTTATTTTTTACTGAATATATAACTATTCAACATTTTGTTGAAAAATTATCTATTTTAGTTTAAAATTCATGTTATTGGTTTCAAATTGAAGTATTTCAGTGGAAAATTCATCATTTTAGTTTAAAATTCGCCTTTCTGGTTGAAAATTAATTTTTTAACAAAAAATTTAACTATTTAATTATTGTTTGTCATTTTATATTTTTAATTTAAAATTCATGTATTTTGTTAAAAAAAAATCATCTCTGTGGTAGAGAATTCATTTTTTTGATTTTTTAGTTCAAAATTGTACATTTCTCAAAAATGGATCTTTTTCTTTAAAATTCATCTATTGCAGATGAAGATTCGTACTTTTACATAAAAATTCAACTTTTTGGTTAAAAATTGTTTTTTTTTTTTTTAGTTGAAAATTCAACCAATCAATATTCACATATTGATCATTTTAGCAATTAATTCATCTTTTTCTTTGAAAATGAACCTAGTTGTTCAAAAGTTAAATTAAATTTGCTTTAAAAATAAATCTGTTATTTTTGTCATGAAAAATTTTGTTTTTAACAGAAAATTCAACTATTTCCTTTTTGATTAAAAACTGATCTTTCTTAGTTAAAAATTCAACTATTTGTTAAAAAATTGACATTTTTCAGTTGAAAATTCAACTATTTGGTTGAGAGTTATTGTATTTTTCTAAAAATCGGCTTTTTGGCTTTTAGTTAGGAATTTAAAGCGGTTCTTAGAAACTAAAAAAAAAAAAAAAAATTATTTATAATCAACTCGCAAAAAATTATACCTGGAAAAAACCTGGAATTGTCAGGAAATTTTTTTCCAGGATTTTTCTAGACACCCTGTTTATTCTCAAGATATTTAGGTAATTTGATCATATTTACCATGGGAAGTAAAACCTTATTAGCACCAGCAATCGACAATCTCGTATCCAATCGATAATTGTTGACTCCATTGTGATGATCTTGGTAAAAGTTTATAGACAATGTGAGGTCTCGCAATGGAGTTTCGAGAGCATTGCAAACACCAACACCGACACTAACGCATTCGCCTAGAGCACAGGTCAATTCGTCCTGAGCTTTAACAACTGCGTCGTTTATTTTGACCTCTGTAAAGAAAAATTATTTATTAATTGTTAGAAGAAACGTGTTAAAATCGAGGAGGAAACAACGCCTAAAAATGCGGTCCAGCGTAGGTTGATTACCTCTAATCACGTTTCAACAAATTTGTTGAATTTTCAACCAAGAAGATTAATTTTCTGCCAAAAAAACGAGTTTTCAACCAAATAAATGAATTTTCAATGAAGTATTCTGACTTTTAAGCGAATAGTTGGATTTTCAAACAAATAGATTGAAAAAGTTAAATTTTAAGTTAAGAGATTAATTTTCAACCAAAAATGATTACTTTTTCACAAAGTTGTTGAACTTTCAAGCAACCAGATGAACGTTAAGCCAAATAGTTGAATTTTTAACTAAAAAAGATCAAAGTTCCACCAAAAAATGGAATAGTTTAATTTATAGTTAAAACATTCGTGTTCAAACAAAGAATGTTCAACAAAACAGTTAAAATTTCCACTAAAGAGATGAATTTTCAATTAAAATTACATATGAATCTTCAGCAGGAATAGTTGAATTTTCAGATAAAAAATACAATTTCATCCAAAAACAACGATCTTTCAACAAAACGATAAAAATTTCCAACTGAAAACATACATTTTCATCTGAAATGAAGAATCTTTGGCAAAAAAAAAAAGAATTTTTAACAAAATTGTTGAATGTTCTACAAAGTATATTAATTTTTAACCAAAAGAGATGAATTCAAATCGAAAAATGTAACCGTTGATATTTCAATCATAGCTGATTTTGATTTTAAATGAAAATCATTTGAATTTAGCCCATAAAGACGAATTTTCTACCAAACAGCTGAATTTTCAACTAAAAAAGACCAACATTCATCCAAAAGTAGAATAATTATATTTTTTATTTAAAAAATTGACTTTTTAGATGAAAAGAACCATTTTTCATCAATAATCTTAATTTTCTGCTAAAAAGAACAACCTTTCAACAAAATACATGAATTTTCATCTAAGAAAGAAAATTTTTCATCAATAATTGAATAAATAATTCAGTTTAACGAATTAATTTTTAACCGATAAAAACGAAATTTAAAGAAAATAGTTAATTTCTCAACTTACAATGAATATTTAAATTTGCAATTAAAAAAATTAAAAAAAAAAAATATTCAACAATTTAGTTAAATTTTCAATCAGTGAATTTATTTTTTTCATTGGGAATTGTACAAATATTTAGAAAAAAAATCTGTTTGAAATCGAAGCTTTTGGATAAAAAGCATTTTTATTTGATCGACTGTGCATATGAATCAATTATTTTTTAAATTGAACTCTTAGTTAAAAAAATGTAAACGTCCGATTGAAAATTTATTTGAGTCTTAAAATATTCAATTCTTAAACCATTAAATTAAAAAACAATCTTAATTAAGAAAAAGAAAAATTACTCAAAATTGAGAAATATCTGAATTTTAATTTAAAATCAGCAATTGTAAATTAAATATTCAAAACTAAACTTTACAATTTTAACTTTTCTATGTAAAAAGAATTAATTTGCAATTCAAATTGCTGAATTTTTATGTAATAACAATTGAACATCTATTATTATTAGAAAAAAATTTGAGTAAGTTGAAGATATATTTTAAATTTTTGAAATAATTTAAAATTCTAAATGATATCAAATAATTTAAAAGAAGCGTCTATGTGTATCCACAAAATCCGGCTATTCGTATCAAAATTTTGGTGCAAATAGACCACGGCCTAATTTAAAACAAAATATAGATTTTGGCTGATTTCGAATAAAAAATTTAGAAGCTTTCTAAGAATTTTAAAAGGCTTCAGAAGAATAAAAAACATTTCCTAGAAAAATTGAAAGTGATTTTTTATTTTGAAAAATTAATTTTAAGAGCATATTTTAAGAAATTTACAAAATTATCAAAAATTCATATCAAAGATTTTAAGAAAATTTATTTAATTTGGCAGAATTTATAATCATTTTAAAAGATGTTATAAAGTTCTGAAAAATATTCAAAAGTAATTTAAACTTTCGAAAAATGTAAAACATAAATGTTTCAAGTTTTTTAAATAAAATTTCAAACTAATACAAATAAAAATAATTTAGCTTTCAATTCAAGAAGTGTTCTCAGTTTATAAAAAAATGTAATGGTTCATTTTTTAACGTTTCTAGCTTAAAATGATATAATTTTGAAACAATTTTAATTCGTTGATTGATTCTTCAATTAAATTTTTTTATTGATAACGTGGATTTATATTTTTGGAATTGAATCTGAATATTTGAAATCTACAATTTATAAAAGTTTAACATTTTTAATTTGCCAGTGAAGTGGATTACCAGAGTTGTTTCTCCCTCGGTTAAAATAAATTACAAATAGTAATTAAAATAACTTACCCCATTGCAACGGACTCATTCTTACTAAATCTAACATATCCTGTGTTAAAGTAATTCCAGCTAAATTCGCTTTTCCCGTCAATTCTGTGCCTAATAAATGCCACTTCAAATCTACTAGCGAAGCTATGTGTTCCGCGCAAATCTTTTGCAGTTCTCCACTATCTAAATCTTCTTTTAACTGAAAAGAAGTATTTAATTTTGAAGAATTGAAAAATGAGGACAAACACACAAATTCTATAAATACCAGAATTATCGTTTCTTACCAAAGATAATTTACTAAGAGGACATCGATCAACGGGCACTGGAATTCTGCAAGGTTCTCTGCCTTCCATATAAATACATTTATTTTGCGTGTAATGCAGTTCCATCTCATGATGCGTCATATTATTTACATCCAACACGAGATAGAATTGTGAGGGGCTAAAATTAATTTTTAAATTAATAAAATTATCCTTGATAGAAAACAGGGTCGCTACAGAAATTTGGGTTTCAAATTCCATGTCTTTTCCAGGCTTACATTTTTTTAAACTATCAGGGTGGCTGCTGCGCCGGGAATTTTATGAGACCGGGAAATGATAGTGAATTTATTTTTTGACCAGGATTTTACAAATTTTTATTTAAAGAATCTGTTCCAGTAGCATTTTACCAGTTTAAAAAATAATTCGTTGAATTGTTGCTTCAATTGTGATATCATTCAGTTTACCAAAATTTTTGGTTGTTCAACTGTGAATATAAATTATAATGATTTTTAAAACATAACTGTACATTAAGAATTAACAAATGAATAATAATAAAACTGATTTTATATAAAACTATTCGAAATCAGTTTGAAATTTAAAAATGTTCATATTTTATCGAGAAAAATTAAACTGTTTCAATTGTAAAGTTTTAGTCATTAAACAAATGTGAACGAATGATTGAAATTTTTAAATGATTTTCAATTTTAAATAACTTCAAAATAATATATTTATAATTATTATTCATTAATTAATTATTTATTTATTTAATAAATATATACTTTTGCAGATTTCGAACAAAAAAAATAGAAGCTTTTTAAGAATAGTGAAAGATTTCAAAAGAATAAAGAACATTTTGTTAAGATTCCTACAAAGATTAAAATTTTTTGTGGCTTTTTAAGGATTTTAAGACCATTTAAAATTGAAATAATTTAAGAAGTGTTTAGTTTATAAAAGAAAATGTAATCGCTCAATTTTTAATGTTTTTATGTTAAAATTGCTTAGAATGATTTGCTACTCAGTTTTTCTTACTTCAAATATAACATTTTTCAGCTTTAAAAACAGAATTTTTTAATTTCATTGACCGTGATAAATGTTTGCGAACCGGGAATGTTTCTCTTTGATTAAAACAGCCACTCTGAATGGTTCTATTCCAAAGTAAAGTAATTACAATTTTGTCCAAATTCCGAAAACATTTTCACACGAAACAAAACTGTTTAGGGGTCGTTAAAAAATCCGGATGGTGTTAATGAAACATTAGCTGAGTTTTCTTAAATACATTTAACAATGTTATCTCTTGATAGATACAGCAAACCAAACAATACTTATGGTGTAATCGGAGCCGTAAAAGAAAACTCCATTTGCAAATCCCTCTAATTGATCTTTATACTCTTCGCTTAATCTGAATCACAGTGACAGCTGAGATTTTCTTCCCCTTTAAACTCCTTCCCTCCATTAATTGATTTGTTCCCATCCACAGAGTTCGTTTTTTCAGTTATACAAGTACAACTTGAAGAAGGTTTATCAAGCGATTTACTCGCTTCTGTTTGCAAAGATTGTGTTTGCGAAAAACCTATACCATCTGATTCCGGTTTCGAAACTTTATCCAGCAACTTTTTCCTATTCTTCACATTCGGTTCTGATTCACACTTCTGCTTTCTCTCTCTATACTCTACTTTCCTTCGGACTATTTTTACGAGACAACTTTGATCTTTCTTCCCATGTGACACTTTTTTCATAAAACTAATATGAGAACTAATATTTTCTTGTTCAACAACTACTGGTGACGCTGGTCGAGGACATTCCTTTGACTTTTCGTGAGTTCGGGATTTATTTTTGGATTGAATTATCGATTTTGAATGTTGTTCTTCTTGGCAACTACAGCATACCATACTGAGTTCTGACTGAGGAGTTGTTTTTGAGGAAGAAGTAGTTTGGAAATTATTATTTAGGTAGACATTATTTTTCGACGAAAGTTCCTTTTTGCAGATGAAACATCTGGATTCGGAATCTACTGGTCCTTTACATTTTTTTATTATTTTTACTTGCTGAGCTGACTCATCACTTATGATGCATGATGAATACATAGTAGAATCTGATCCTAAAGTTTGTGCCTCTTTATATTTTCTGATTTTATTTTCAACAAAGCTTCTTCTTGAAGTAGATTGGTCTTTATAAACTGTTTTTTGTGTCTGCAAGCCAACGCTTACAACCGTTCCTATTGATTGATCTTTTACTTTGATGTAGGACAGTTTTCTTTTTTTCATTTTGCTCACTGTTTCGTCTCTTTGGAGATGCAACTTGATTTCATCAGGGCTACTACAAATTGTTTTTCTTATTATAATGAGCTTAGGACGAGACCCTGTTTCTTCTCTAGAGACATCCTGTATAGAAATATAAACTTTAGTAAATTGGTAAATTTAATTCAAACTTGAAATGTTAAAACAATCAAACTTTGTTTATACCTAATGAAAAGAGAATACTTGCCTTGTCTGAGCAAGAACATATATGTTTGTTCACAATTTCTACTCTATCCTTCGAAACTGGTTTTACTTTTTTCTGCGGAACCCTCTATATTATTATAGTTAACATCAGTCTAGTATAAAACTGAACAAAATACTGTGACAAAATTGGTAAAGAATTAACTATAGTAACCTCAGGATCACATGGACAGGCGGAATAATTTCGAGGGTCTTTTTCTTCTTCTTCTGGAATGTCCGAAATTTCTTTTCTATCCAGAACGAGAGCTAAATATTTAGGAGTTGTTGTACCAACTTTTTTCATTTGCGGAAGAGTTTTTTTAATTTCTTTATCCGATTCAGCTTCTACTGTTTCTTCAATTTCTTCTTCTACCTCTTCTCTGAGCGAGATTTGTTCACCTTCTACAGTTGCTTTCTTCAAATTTTTTGCAAGGACCATTCCTATATCTTTTTTAATTGCCTTTCCTTCCCTCACGTCTTCTACGGACGAGATTTGTGAATCTTCTGCTGCAATTGCTACATCTATATTCAATTCGTCTACAGTTAACATTTCTTCATCTTCGTTTTCGGAAATCGAAGAAACGGGTTTTATCTTAGTTTCCAATTTTTCACATGTAATCCCTCTTTCTTCATCCTTTTCTGCTTGCTTTTTCTCTCCAGGGATTATCGCTTCACCAAAGTTCTTATCTTCTTCATATGGAACAAAAATTGTTTCTCCCTCTTCTTGCTTAGATATTGCATCAATTGTTTCTTCTTTTCCCTCTTCTTTTGGTACTTTTTTATCATCCCTAATTTTCTTACTTTCCTCTTTCTCTATTACTGCTTCTATTCCTTCACCTTCTGATGAAATTTCCTTTCCTTCAACATTGATTTCTTCTCTTCGCTCTGATTTTGATTCTTGTTGATCATTCTTAATTTCCTTTTCTTTCTTTTCTTTCACTAACTCTTCTATTGGTTTGCCTTCTGATAACATTTCTTTTCCTTGATCATTGATTTCTTTAGTTTCTTCTATTCGTACTTGTTGATCATCCCTTGAGCCTTGTGCATCAGCCACAATTTCTTTCGCTTTCTGTTCTTCTATTACTGTTTCTATTTGTTGAACTCCTGATAAAATTTCTCCTCTAGAATCTTTCTGTACCTTCTTTCTATTATCATCTGTAACTCTCGTTTCTGATTGTTTCACTTGTAATATACTTTCTTTTCTTAGATCTTCGTGTTTTTTATCTTCCTCAATTTGAGACAATTTCTCCCCATCTTTTGTACTTTCTCTTCCTTCTGATACAATATCTTTTTGTATCTCTTCTCCTTCACGATCTGTTACAGATAAATCTTGTTGATGTAAAACATGGGACAAGTTTTCCTGTTTATGTTCTACTTGGTCTTGCATAGCAACATCAGTTTCAGTAATCTCTTTTTCATCAACTCCTTCAACCGCTTCGCCGTCTCGAACTATATTTGACGAAAGTTTTCCAATTACGGAAGGAGTACCCGCTTCCAGTACTGGCACTTTCTCTGATTCTTCACTTTCATCTAACGGAATCTGAAATAATAATAAGTGTTTTTTCAGCAAATTGAAATATATTCATGAATTGAAAATATTTCATCAGGAATATTCTCATAAAAATTTCTTTCTCATTTATTTTCATGTTATTCAAACTGTTAATATACCTTATCATCTGAGAAATTCTCGACAGCCAATTGGTATTCTTCATCCGATTCTTGCCATGTATCTACCTTGCGTGCAGAAAGTTCTGCGCCTTTTATTTTAATTTCTCCTTCTTGCTCATTCTTAGTCTCTGCTGCTTTAGACGTTGTTATTATCTTTGGGGTCGCAATGTCCTCTTCTTCCTTTAAAAACAAACTTGATTAAACATTTGTTATATTATCCTTACTTTTATAATTATTTATTAGAATTTTAAAAACTCTTCACCTTCGTTTCTTTTATAATATTAGGTGCAAACACTACATCGTTGCATGCATATTCCGGACCACATGGTTCACCATCTAAATCTGAATCGTAATCAAATTCTCCACAAATTTCACTGTTTGTGCAAGCCATTCCATCAGTGATTGTGTCTTTATCTATCATTTCATTCTTTTCATCCATAGTGTCCGTATCTAACATTTCGATTTTTTTAGACATTGTATCGTTATCTTTCATTTCTACCACAGCAATAGTATCTTTGTCTGCCACTTCTGCATGATCATAATCACTGCCAATAATAGCATCCCTACCAATAATTGCGTCAGTAATTGTGTCTTTATTTATCATTTCTTTTGTCTCTTCCATACCATTAGGTGAAAACACTTCATCATTGCATGCAAAATCCGGACTACATGGTTCACCTTCCGAGTCCGAATCGTAATCAAATTCTCCACAAATTTTTCTGTCTGCACAGGGCACGCCATCAGTGATTGTGTCTTTATCTATCAATTTATTTTTTTCATCCATAGTTTCTGTATCTACCATTGCAATTTTTTTAGACATTGTATCCTTATCTTTCATTTGTACCCCAGCAAGAGTGTTTTTGTCCGCAACTCCTGCATGATCATCATCACTGCCAATTATTGCATCCACACGTTCAATGTCTACAAATTTACCCAATTCGTTTCTACAATTAGCTAGTCTTTTATTCATTTTTTCTATAGCATCTTCCAAGGAGCAAACCTTATGTGCCAATTGTTGATTAGCAGCTGTTTTTAGATCTAGCTGTTCCTGCAAGCCACTCATCCTACTCGCTGTATCACCCTCCATCTTTGACCATAATTCGTCCGCCTGTTGAAGTGTTCTCATATATGTCTCCTCTCGGCATTCCAGTTCGGTGATATGTCGCTTCATGCAAAGTTCTGCTTCCGCAAGTTCTTGAAGTCTAGCCAAGCACTCCAAGTCGGTTGATTTCACCGAAGTTGTACTGGCTACATCGCCAAGGCACATTTGCTTGCATCTTATCTCTCCACATTCACCTATCGAAACATTTTAACAAATTCATCATCGTTTAGAAACTAAAATAAATCTTAAATACTTGTGAAAGTTTTTAAAGCACTGATTAGGAAACTTGAAAACTTTGGAAAACGCATTCAGATTTCGTCAAGGGATCCTCAATGGACAGTTGAGTCATGAAGCTATTTTTAGCTACTGCGGATACTGTATTTAATTAAAACTCAAGAGATTTTGAATAAAGGGTGAAAAATTCAAACTGCTATTTATTATTAAAACTTATTAAATAATGTTAAGTTGGTCAGTGTGGAATTTAGTTCAAGAAAACCTGGAAATCAGGTGTTTCTTACCAAATATTTTTAAGAATTAAGGAACGTGTATAGTAGGGACTTTGAACCTTTTTCAAAATTTAAAAATTTACCATTTTAGTCAAGAATTTATCTCGTTGATTGGAAAATTAAGCACATTGTTAAAAACGGCTTTGTTTGGTTGAAAATATTTTTTTTTACCTCAATAAGTTTTTGTTGAAATTCAATCGTTCTTGTTCAAAATATGTATCTTTTTGATTAAACACAAATTTTTTAAATTGAAAATCTAAATTCTTCAGTTAAGTTCATAACTTTAACTGAAAATTTATATTACGGGTTGAAAAATTAGCAACTTCATATTTTTTTGTTGAAAATAATTTTTTCTTAAAAATTGCAACTACTCCATTTTTTGCCAAAAAATGATTTTTATAAATAAAAAATTCAGCTACTTAGGTACAAGTTGGACCAAACTGTTGAACTTTTTTTTGTTAGAGGTTCATCTTTTTGGTTGTAAAATGAACTATTTTATAGAATAAAATTTTTGTATAAAATTAATTCTTTAAAATTAAAATGTATCTTATTATGTTTGAAGATTCATAATTTTAGTTAAAACTTTATTTCGTTGGTTAAAAAATTAATGACACTGTTCAGACTTTTTTTCGTTTGGCTGAAGACAGTTTTTTTCAACTAAAATCTTTTTTTGTTGAAAATTATTCTCCCTTATTAAAAATTGGTTACTTTTTGGATAAAAATCAATTTTTTAAACTAAAAATTTAAATATTTCTGTTAGATTTATTTTTTTAACGTTTTTTCAGTTATTATTTTTTATATTGAAACTATTTTTTTGTCGAAAGTAGATTCTTTTAAATTAAAATTTTTTTTGCCTGAAATTAATTTTTTAAATGAAAATGCTACTTTGCCATTTGTGATCGAAGATTAATAATTTTAGTTAGCAATTAATCTGTTTAGTTCAAAATTAAACTATTTTATTGAAATTCGTCTCTGTTAGAAATTCAACTCTCTTCTAAAAAAGTAAATTTTTTATGTTGAAAAGAAAACGGCTTTCAGATGAAGTTTAATCTATTTTGTTTAAAAATTCGACCGTTTGTTTGAAAATTTAACAATTTGATTAACAATTTAACTATTTTGTTGAAACTCTCAACTATTTTATTCAATATTTTTTTTAATTCATCATTTTATGGTAGAAAAGTCGTAGTTTTTGGTTAGAAGTATTTTTCAGAACTAAAAAGACAATTTTTCAACAACAAATGACAATTTCAAAAGGACAATTTTTTAAACCGAAACATTAATTTTCTTCAAAAAAAAAACTATTTTTAACAAAAAATTAATTTTGGACCAAATAGTTCACTTTTGAACTAAAACTGATCGAATTACCACTAAAAAAGATTAATATTATCCAAAAAATTGCTTAAGGATATTTTCAGTTTAATTAATTAATTTCTAACAAAGCACACGATTTTTCAAAAAAGTGATCAAATTTTCAACAAAAGAGATTAATTGTCAACTAAAATTATGAGTCATCAACTGGAATAGTTAAATTTTTGATTAGAAAAGTAAATTTGCATCTAAAAATAACAAATTTTTTAACAACATTGTTTAACTTTGAATCAGAGATGAATAAGGAAAATAAAATGATAAATCTTTTGAAAAATTTGGAACCAACTATTTAATTTTCATCCAAGAAATTAAATTTCAACCCGAAAAGACAAATTTTAACAAAACAGTTGAATTTTCAACCAAAAAAGTGGACTTTTTATCAAAATTATTGAATTTTGAACAAAAAAATTTAATTCGTAACCAAAAAAAGATGAATTCCGAACAAAAGCTTCAACTAAAAGTAGTTGGATTTTCTTATAGGGGTCTCTTAATGCCTTTGGAGCCGCCCTTAAGTGTCGCTTTTCAAGTTTATAGTTATGTTAGGGCCACCCACATCTAAGCCATAAAAAGTTATGACCTCATAGATATGTAATGGACATTACATACCTAAGATATGCAAAGGGGAACTTTACTCACTCAAACTGAACCAATGATATTGCCACTGGTTGAATAATTATTTTGAATTATCACTGGTTAACCAGTGATTTTTCGTTTTTGACTGGTACAACCAGTAAGTGACTCAACTAAGATATTTGTTACGAAATATCCCAGTGACATCAAATCATGAATTCAACCAGTGTCATAGCGTTCCAGGCGGCCAAGACCTGAACCTTCAGTTGTCTGGTGGGGAAGCCTCTGGACACTTGTGTTTGACCTTGAGTACGACCGGAAGAGTACTGGAACTGATTGAACAGTAAACATCTTTTATTGAAGCAGTGAACCCCACTGATTAAGCAAGTGAATTTCACTGATGGAATCAGTGACCGAGATACATTGACTGAACTAGTGACAAGCCTCATAGTGGAAGCCCCTGGCCACTTGTGTTTGACCTTGAGTACGACCAGATGATTACTGGTACGGGGTACCCAGTGAAGCATACTGATGAAGTCAGTGAGCCCTGCTGATTGATCCAGTGAACCTCACTGATTGAACCAATGAAGCCCACTGCTTCAACCAGTGGCCCTGTTCATGAATGTGTTACATAAAATCAATTAAAATTTGTTTTCTGGTAAAAAAGGAAGAGATTGAGGACCCGGATTTGAAAATCTCTAACTTTTGAGGCCAAAGGATTCTGGCAAGCTCGAGCCAATCAAAAATCCCTTCAAATCGGTCTCAACTCCCCTTGAGGATCTCTAACTTCAGCAATTACTTAACTTACGTCAACATCAATTTAACTTTTTTTTACAACTCACCTGTCTGGCAGGAATCTTCATCCCTAGCTTTTTCCTCATCTCTCTCTTTCCTCAATTCTTGAACTTGCACCGTGAGTTTCTCAATTCTTTGTTTGTGCAATGCTTGAGTTTTCCTAGCCTCTTCTAGTTTTTTCTTCTGTTCTTCCAAAGCAAACTTCTTCGCTGCCCAGAGGGCCCGAGCTTCATCCGCTCTACGTTGGGCTTCTTTTCGCTCAGCTTCGACTTCTCGAACTCTGCAGTCATAATGCTGACTGGGAGTACTTGGACAGGGCTGGGCTCCTGAAGAAAATTCCTGAAGCTGTTTTTCCACCACTCGACGGATGTTTGGAATGGGTGCGCCCTGAGACATTCGCCAAATATTCCAAACCATCACGGCAGGCATTGAGCACTCCAGCATCTCCAAGCGCTGTCGAAGATCTCCTTCTTTCTTTTCCAGTTCCTCGTTCTTTGTTTCATGCTTGCCGATAATTTCGCGAAAATGTTTTTGACATTTGCGAGGATCCCTTGAACGAGGTCTACAGGTGCTTCGAAGTGGCGCCGGTACAGGAGAGTTGGATCTATTTTTCTTTTCCTTACCACAAGTTTCGTGAGGCATTAACTATTTTAAACTATTTTAAAACATAAAATATGACTCAGGCAGAATAATTGAATTTTTAACCAATTAAATAAATTTTTAACGGGAAAAAATGCATTCTCGACTAACTTGTCGAATTGATGCAAACCCCTGAAAAACAAGAATGTAACTACCAAATTTGGACCACAACAAACAAAAAATACTACTATTTTAATCTGAATAAAATGAAAAAAAGTATGTGGTTGGTTGCCTTCTCATTTTTTCCGTGTTTTTTTCTTTTTGCCCGAATATTTTTTTTCAGATTACAATAGGAGCATTTCTTGTTTATTTGTTGTGGTCCAAATTTGGTCATTGGATTCTTTTTTTTATCATTTTGTATCAATTTTATTATTAGACGTTAAATAGGATTGTTAATTTGGATTTTAATCTAATTTAAATTTCTTAAATTCAAAAAAAAAGATTCAAAATATAACCAACCGGAATTGCATTTTTAACCAAATATTTGAATTTCCAAACCAAAAATTCCAAACCCAAAATAGAATCGTTCAATATTGAATCCTCAACCAAAATTTTAATTTTTAAATAAACAAGTTGAAAACTTTTAACAAAAGAAGAATACATTTGTAACAAAATTATTAAATTTTTAACCAAAGAGGTTAGTCTTAAAAAATGACCATTTTTGTATTAAGTGTATAAATTTTCAAATGGATAGCTTTATTTTAAATAAAATAGTTGAATTTTCTAGCAAAATAGTTGCAATTTTATAAAAAAATATGAATTTTCAACAAAAAAGTCGATTTTCTACCAAGTGCTTTAGTTTGCTACCAAATTCTTGAATATTTAAGCCAAAATAAACAAATTAACAAATCAACAATAAAAGTTAAGTTTCAACGAATTTTTTAGACTTTCTAGGCAAAAAGAAGATTCTTTTACAACATAGTTGAATTTTCAACCAAAAATTATGATTTTTTAACAACAAAGTTCATTTTCTATCAAATATTTAAATGTTCAAATAAATAGTTTCATTTTTATCAAATTAGTAAACATTTTTACCAAAATAGGCAAAGATTTAACTACACATGTAGATTTTCAACAAAAAGGTTAGTTTAATACCAAATTTTTGAATTTTCAATCCAAAAAGAATTTTTTGAAAGAAAGCTGAATTTCAAACCGGAAAATATAAATTTCCAACCGAAAAAGTAATTTCCAACTAAGAAGTTGAATCTTTGAACCACAAAAATAAATTTTGAAGAAAAAAGTTAATTTACAATCCAATCATTCAGTACAATACCAAATTATTGAATTCTTAAGCCAAAAATAATTGTTTACAAAACAGTTGAATCTTCAACTGGAAAATATCAGTTTTCTGCAAAAAAGTTCATTTTTGTAGAATTTTCATGCCAAACAAAATTTTTTTAAGGAAAATTCAATTTTCAACAGGAAGATATTAATTTTAGTTACGAAAAAGTTAATTTTTAGCCAAAAAGTTGAATCTTTTAACCAAAAATGTAATTTTTACAAAAATTTTAAATTTCAACCATATTATTTAATTGACTAACCAATTGTTAAATTTTCAAGCCAAAAATAATTGTCCACAATATCGCTGATTTTCAACCAGAAAATATAAATTTTCCACAAAAAATTTAATTTCCAAATAAAGAATTTAATCTTTCAACCTAAAATATAAATTAAACAAAAGTTACTTTTCAACCAAATTTTTTGATTTTCAAGTCAAACACAATTTTCTACAACGCAGTTAAATTTTTAAACAGGGAACATAAATTTGAACAACGAAGTTCACTCACCACTAAATATTTAAAAATTGTAACCAAAAATATACATTTTCAGAAACAAGTTAATTTTCAATAAAATTGTGGAACTTGCAAACCAAAAAGAATTTCGAATAACGAAGTTTAATTTTCAACCGAAAAATATCAATTATTAACAAAAAAGTTAATTTCAAACCAGAGTTGAATCTTTACGCCTGTCGGATAACCATCCGGCTAACAGGGTAAGGCTTTTCCAAAGTGGATGAGAGTTCCTCTCCAAAGAAATTAAAAGATTCAGTTCAGCAACAAATTTAATTAGTCTACGAATTAATAGTGATTGGAGCAGTGGGTACCAATTCTGAGCAGGCCAGTCAGGCACTATCAGAATACCTTCAGCTTGATTCTTTTGATTTTCCTCAGTGTTTTTAGAATGATACCAAACGGTGAAAAAGCGTAAAAAAAATCCAGTCAAGTGTAAACGCGTCTATCGCCTCTGACCCCGGATCTTTCAGCTAATTCGAACTCTGTTTCTACTTCCAATTTTCGAGATTCAGCGTCTGCTTCGAAATTATTCTTTGACCTTATATACGAAGCAAAGATCCAGATGCTACGCATCTCACACCATTGCCAACTATCTTCAGTGATTCGATTTAGATCCTCATATTGAAGACCCCCCATTCTATTGATGTATGATACAGCTATTGTATTTTCTACTCTTAGGAGGATCTCGTCGTCATGAAAACCCTTAGCCAAGCATTGAAGTCCGAACAAAGCTGCCTTTAATTCTAGGTAATTAATAGGGCGTTTGAGCTCTTTCGTTGACCAAAAACCGCTAGCCCTTTCCTTACCACATACGGCTCCCCAACCTGACAGTAAAGCTTCCGAGAAGATCTCTAATTGGAAAACTAAGCCTTCAATAGAATTCCTACTAGATACTTTGTGCGACCGTAACCACTTCAGCTCAGACGTGTTAGGATGTACAGTCATAAGTGCATCATAATTTCCTTTGCTATATTTTAAGACTAGAAACCTTTGTCTTTCGAAATCTTTGGTGTAGACCCAACTATATTTGATAGCTTGGCAACAAGCTACAACGCAACCAACAAACCGTGCGAAACCCCGAATCTTACAACGGCGAGTAGTGCTAAAAAAGCTTTATTTGTTTTTCAGTATGGTTTCTTTTTTCCTGGGGAAGGCCAATATTCATAGATACAGAATTATAGATAAACCCCAGAACAATAAACTCTTGCTTTGGATTCAAATTACTATTTTTGACGTTTATAACGAATCCTAGATTCTCTAGAAACCATTTTGTTATTCTAACTTTATCATAACATTTCTCCTGAGAATTTCCGAGTAAAAGGAAATCGTTCAAGTAAATAACTAAACTATAACCTAAATTTCTCAAATGAGAAACCGCGGGTGTCATGATTTTTGTAAACACCTGTGGAGCGGTACACAAACCGAAAGGTAAACAAGTAAACTGAAAGAGAATCCCGTGGAATTCAAACCTTAAAAACTTTCTATGATCCTCAGCAATTGGTACCAAGTGGAACGCGTCTTGTAAATCTAGAGTCGCCATGAAACAATTATGGACTATAAGATTAAATTCAGGTCTATAGTCTTCTAGTTTGAAATGCTGTGTTCTGATCAAGACATTTAGTTTTCTAAGATTCAAAATAAATCTAAAGGTACCGTTCGGTTTTGGAACAAGGAAAAAACTAGAGATGAACTGATCATTCGAAGGGACACAAACTTCGACGAACCCTTTTGCCGTCAGCTACTCAATTAAAATATAAATGGTTAAAGTCTCCCGTTTATAGTCAAAGGTACGTAGACGCCCAGCAATCATACTTATGGAAACATTTAATGTCTCTTCGGGTATCCCCTCGACAATCCTCTCGAAGACTTCTCTCTGGATGGAGTTTTGGCCTGAGGATCCTGATTCTTTGATGATTTTAGAGTTTTTGAAGTCTTTTCAAGAACTTTTTCTGATTTTAGGCTTTCAGTACACTCATTTCCGAATAAAAACTTCATTAGACGGTGTCGATTTCAACATATTTCTGGATGTAGCCTCCAAATTGTTCAAAATGAGACTTCTCCTAATTTGAGACTCGTTATTTTGGAGATCGACGAACAAACGGGAAGTTTCGTTTAGTGCCTCTATAAGAGGAATTTAATCCGTGAATAAGAGTAGAGATCGTTTTTCCCAAAACAGATAAAAAGTCTGTCAACTGATCCTGTTTCAAGGAAATTCGGGCGTCTCTCAATAAAGCTGCTTCTTGTAATTGAAGAGCTGCTTTAACCTCAGCATTTAGTTTTAGCGGATCAATAAAAATGCAATTACTGGGTGGTGGATATTTCTTAAGAAGATCTGTCCTCTCCGCTTTCGATAATCCAATTTTTATTATATCCAACCAGCAAACTGAAAATTCCTCGTGAATCGCAGGTGCTAGAACTCTTTCTTCCAAACAACTTTTACCAATGAGATTTAGGATCTGGTTTTCAAGATTCCTAATAGCAGTATTATCCTTCTGATCTGATATGGGAAGCGCGGTCAGCTTGCGACGGCACTGTCTGGCTAGAAGATGGCGACTTCTGAATTAAAGATAGTGACTCCCTTCTCAAATTCTCATGTGATGAAGTAGAGAATGAGCGAGACCTTGCTCGACTCTCTATTTTAGGATACAGAGGAAATTCTGTAAAAGTTACTAATTTACAGAGAATATTTTATTTAATTATAAATTATCATGAGACAGGTGCCTTCGACCAAATAGCAACATACGTCGGAGATGTCCGACGAAGGTGGTTCTTTTTGAGTGACAGTTTCTTCTCCAAAGCTTCAACCCTTTTCCTGAATTTTCGGGAGACACTGTCCTGGTGTTTACGTTTTCGTTTTCCCATCGCGAACAATCACAACGAAAAATTTAGAACGACTTGCTCTTCCAGAAAAAAGAAAGAGAATGAGTGCCTGAGAGAACGCAGAGAGAGAAGAGCTCTTTTCTTTGCGGTTGAAATTTGAAACTGTGGCAGCACCAGCGCTAAGTAGGGGGAACTACGAGTTGATCTATTCGGAGGAGGCGCGAAATACAATTGAATTTTTATCCAAAAATATGAAAATTCAACGAAAGAGTCTATTTTTAAAACAATTTCTTTATTTTTCTACCGAATTATTTATGGGAAAGTTAACTTCCAAAAAAAAGGTATTTCGAACCCACTAGTTAAATTTTCGACCAAAATATGAATTTTTAACAAGAAAAGTTAAGTTTCAACCAAATTGTTAGACTTTCCGGGTAAAAAGAAGAATTCTTCACAACACAGTGGAATTTTTGCCCCAAAATTATGATTTTTTGACAGCAAAGTTAATTTTCTATTGAATATTTAAATTTTCTAATAAATAGTTTAATTTTTAAACAAGTAGTCAATTTTTTTACCAAAATAGTACAAGAATTAACTAAGCATATGGATTTTCAAGAAAAAGGTTAATTTTTAATCAAACTGTTTAATTTTTAAGCCAGAAGAAGAATTTTTTATCGGAAAGAGAAATTTTCAAAAAAAAAGTTAATTTACGACCAAGGAATTGAGTCCTTGAACCAAAAATCTAAATTTTTCACAAAAATGTTAATTTTCAACCAAATCTTTTAATTTAATAACAAATTGATGAATTTTCATGACATAAAGAATTGTTTACAACAAAGTTGAGTTTTCAACCAGACAACGTAAATTTTCAACAAAAAGGTTCATTTCGAACCAAAAGTTGAATCTTTCAACCAAAAATATAAATCCTTAGCAAATAAATTAATTTTCAACCGAATCATTTAACGTACTAATAAATTGTTGAATTTTCAAGCAAAAAGAATTTTGTTAAACAAAGCTACTTTTCAACAGGAAAATATAAATTTTTAACAGAAGAATTAATTTTCAATCAAAGAGTTGAATATTTTAACAACAAAAAAATACTTTTTGAATGAAAAAGTTCATTTTTAATTTAATCATTTATTTTCGATCAAATTGATAAATTTTCAAGCCGAAAAATTTTTACAACACAGTTGAATTTTTTAATCGAAAAATATAAACTTTTAACCAAAAATTTCATTTTCAACCAAATCATTTAATTGACCACTAAACTGTTAAAATTTAAAGCCAAAGAGAATTTTTTAAAATTAAACTCAATTTTTAAACGGAAAATATAAATTATCAAAAGATAAATTAATTTCCAACCAAATAATTGAATCATTTAACCAGAAAAATAAATTTTGAACAAAAAAGTTGATTTTTAATTAAATCATTTATTCTCTATCAAATTTTTTTAATTTTCAGGGGGAAAAATGGTTTACAACAATGGTTTACAATCGAAAAATATAAATTTTCATAAAAAAGTTAATTTTTAATTGAATCATTCAGTTTACTGCTAACTTGATGAATTTAAAAGCAAAAAAAGTTGTTGAATTTTTAACCGAAAAATATAAGTTTTTAACAGAAAAGTTAATTTCGAACCAAAGATTTGAATCTTTTAAATAAAAATAAAAAAGGTCAACAAAAAATTGAATTTGTAGCCAATGAGACAAATTTGAACTTTTTGAATTTTTTACCGTTAAGTATAAATTTTTAACAAAAACAAAAGTAAATTTCCATCCAGAGTTAAATCTTTTAATCAAAAACATAAATTTGCAATAAAAGTTAGTTCTTGAATTATCAATCCAAAAGAATTGTTTACAATACAGTTAAATTTTAAACCAACGAAAAATTACTTTTTTATAAAAAAAAAGAAAAGGAAAGACAGTTAATTTTATCCGCAAAAGATGAATTTTTAACAAATTATTTAAATCCTTAACCAAAACAGATGAATTTTCAACCAAAACATTTAATTTACTATAAAATTGTTGAATTATCAAGCAAAAAATAGCTGTTGATAACAGTTAGATTTTCAACCGGAAAATGTAAATTTATCAACAAAAATAATTTACAACCAAAAAATTGAATATAAAAAAGTATATAAACTTTCAACAAAAAAAGTTAATACAGTTGAATTTTAAACCAACCAAAAAATATTCTTAAAAAAGACACTTAATTTTATGTGCAAAAGAGGTATTTTTAACAAATTATTTAATTAAATAGTTATATTCGAATTAAAAAGATGGACCTTCAACTAAATCCATGAATTTTTAACAAAGGGGTTCAGCTTTGAATAAAATGTTACCATTGCTATCTGAAAAAACTCCCCCCCCCCTTTTCCCCCTAAAAAATAAAATAAAAAAATTTGTTTTCCATTTACACCAAGATAAAAAAGAGGAAAGAAAAATGAGAAGGCAACCAACGAAATACACATCCTTCTCTTTTCTAAATCTTTCGTCCTTTTTATTTTTATTATCAAATCAAAATAATAAAAAAAACATTTGTAAAAAATATTTACCAACGTTTCAGCACTCATACAGCACTCTTATAAAAAAACAATAAAAAAAAATTATTTAGCTGGCAGGAACAGCACCGCTGCCACGATGCTCTCTCCCTGACACTTCGATACTCAGGTTGATGCTTAGGTGTCACGAAGAGAGCATCGTGGCAGCGATGCTGTTCCTGCAGTGTAAAAAATTTATTTTATTCAAAAAAAAAATTGTTTTACTTGATAAGGGTGCTTTATGAGTGCCGAAACGTTGGTGATTATTTTTTACAAATGTTTTTTTATTGTGATTTGATAATAAAAATAAAAACGACGAAAGAAATAAAAAAGAGAAGGAAAGGGGTTTGGTTGATTGCCTTCTCATTCTTCTTTCCTCTTTTTGTTTTTGTCTAAATGGAAAACGAATTTCTTTCTTTTCTTTTTTAGGGAGAAAAAAGGGAAAAAAGTTTATTTTTTCAGATAGCAATGCAAACATTTTATGGCGGTTGTCCAAATTTGGTTGTTCGATTCTCGGTTTTACTTTCAAGAATTCTTCAGATTAACTTGATTATTGGACGTTAAAAGGGATTTTAATTTTGATTTTACTTTAATTTAAATTTCTGAAACTTTCAAAACCAATGAAATGATCATTTTAAAACTTCGCAGGGTTATTTTTGCAAAATTTTCAACAATATTAAAGTGTATCATCCTCCTCCCCCCCTTCCCTACTCAAATTAGTAACGTACTTAATCGAAAGCCCCTAACTTGAGGATCAGGGCTCACCTTTCCTATCGGGTTTTCTATCAATTCATCATTAAGTAACTCTGTCTTTATCTCGATTTCGTTCGATAAAGATCCTTTTTCATCTTCGTGGTCTTTCATTTTCCCTTTGAGATCTGATCTATGCGGGTTCGAATCCTCCTCAGCCGTTTCCTCATCAGTAATTTCTACAAACCTCTGATCTTCCAGTTTAGGCAAAAGCAAGCAGTACAACATAAATACCAGAAATTTGTTTAGGAGGTTATAATAGTCAAAATAACTATGGTTTGATCAATGTTATAATTCTTCATAATCCAGATTATTTGATCAGTTTGTCGAAGCCAGTTCTGGACTCCTATTACTGGTAAATTTGTCCTTACTGTTCCGAACTTTTAGAGGCCTTTCATGCCAAAAGCTAACCAATTTGTGCCAATTTGTCACCGAAACCAACTGAAGTCAGTCGAATGTAGTTGCTCCTGGTTTCACGCTTTAGCGACCAAGTGAAATTGGCTACTGACTTTTAGAGGGACTAGGAAGCTTGTGGCTAACCGCATGCTCAACACGCGCCAGATGGTGGTTGAGCTATTCGACCTCCCTCTGCCTTTTTAGCACAGCCAGAATATACGAATGCACTCGTCCCTGTGGTGCCTGTCACCAACAGTCTTTGAAGAAAATTGATTTTCTTTGACATAGATTCTACAGGTCCGTAGAAACATTCTTTTTCTTTGATAGTTGTTACTCATACTCCCAACTACCATGATCAATTTTGAGATTTGAATTCTGATAATTTAATGGGCAAAATTCCTGGAAATAGTAACAAGAATCCAAATGCCAAATTCGGACAACCACCATAAGGTGTTCCTATTGTTATTGAAAGAAAGATAACACAAATTGTGAAAAATTCCTGAAAATAATCAAGAATATAATGACCAAATTTGGACAACCTCCATAAAATGTCCCCAT
>JAWWLR010000155.1:347745-368769 GCA_035041075.1 Acraspis erinacei
GTTTGTTTGAAAATTCTGCCGCTTTGTTGAAAATTGAACTGTTTCTAAGAAAATTTACTTTTTATTTAAATTTAATATTTGGGGTAGAAAGAGAACTAAAATCCTTTCTGGATAAAAATTCCACTATTTTATTACTTTTAAATTTTTAATTTAAAAAACTCATCTGTTCAAAGAGAAATTTTGTTTTTGATCGATTCAAATGCAACTATTTGATTTAAAATACAACTTTAAAAAACTCATATTTTGACCTTGAAAAATCAACTGGAATCTTTTTTGAATGAAAATTCAAGTATTTAAAACTTTTTATTTTAAATAAAAATTCATCTGTTAAAAAAATGTATCTGCTTTAGAAAAAATACAACTGTTTTGTAGAGAATTCAATAATTTTGTTAAAAAGTCCTTTTCTGTTAAAAATTCGTGTTTTTGGATCAAAAATTCAATTTCTTACGCAGAAACTTATTTCGAGTTTACAAATTCATATTTTAATAGTGAAAAGTCAATTGAGATTTTTTTAAACAGAAAAATCAACTAGTTTTTTCAAAATTTATCTTTTTGATTTAAAAAATCATCTGTTTTCTTAAAAATGTGATTTTTGTTAAGAAATTTTTTTTTTGAAAATTGCTGGAGTGTTGAACTATTTTGTTTTAGATATTTAGTTGAATCAGTTTTTAAGATTGATCTTTTTAAATTAAAGATTCTCCTTTTTTGGTAAATATCTAATCTTCAGGGCTAGAAATTTAATTTGATTTGAGTGAAAATGCTTCAGTTTCGTGAGAAATTAATTTTTTTACTGAAAAGTAATACTTTTTGTTTGAAAATTCAATTTTTGTATTGAAAATTTGCCTTTTAGCTTGAAGGTTTAACAATTTTGATAAACTTTTATTTATTTCTTGAGTGCAAAATTTTTATTTGTTGAAAATTCGTCTTTTTTATTTAAAAATTCTTTTTTTTTTTAAATAAATTTCATCTTTTTGATTCAAATATAACCTATGATACTTTTTTGTTGGGAATTTATCTTTTTAGTTCGAAAATTTAAGTCTTTTTTGAAAAGCCATCTTTTACAGTAGAAAATACTTTTTCTTTAAAATAAATTAATAAATTTGAAAATTGTATTGTCTGCTAGTAGTAACTTGCAAAACATTTCTGGAAAATAAAAATTACGTACAGTAATAAGGGGGGGGGGGGTGAAATATTTTTATCGGTTCACAGGTCGTTGTTTTATTCAGTCAACATTAATTTCAATAATAAAAATTTAAATTTTCCATTTCATGTAAAAAAAATTATTTTATTTATTTGAAAATTCAACTATTTGTTGAAAACTTCATATATTTCATTAAAAATTCCTCTATTTGGGTAGAAAATGAATAATTTCGGCTGAAAATTTTTCTTTTTGGTTAAATTGAACTAGTTTTTATGTAAAATTGAACTATTATTTGGTTTTAATATCAACTAAAATATTTTTTGTGGAGAATTAATTTTGTCTTGAAAATATTACTAGCTAGTTGAAAATTTAACTGCTTTATGAAAACATCATTTTTAGGAAAACTTCAAATTATTAAAAAAAATATTTGGAAGTTTGAAAAAAATTTCAGAAGAAATTAAAAATTTGAACGAGATAATGTTCAAAGGTGTCAATGGTCTAAAGAAATTTAGTTAGAATTTCTGGGAAAATTTTTTATGATTTTTTAATTTGAAAAATGATTTTTAAAACAAAAATCGAATTTATATAAAAACATTTTAAAATATTTTTAAAACTTCAAAAATTATTTCGGATTTTTGTTTACTTTTTATTTTTTTTTAATTTTCTGAAGTAAAATTCTTACATTCTTATATTCTTAAATTGAAATACTTTGTTGAAAATTGAACTGATTAATTAAAAATGCACTTTTATGGTTAAACAGTCATAATTTTAGTTGAAAATTTATTTTTAGGCAGAAAATTTTACTAACATGTTGAAAATTCGTTTCTTCATGAGGTGAAATTTAATTTTATTCACATAACATTTAATTTTTTCCTTTTTTTAAATGTATCTTATCAGCTTAATAATTTAACTATTTTGAGACTGTTTTTAAATTCTGTCTTATATATTTTTTGATTGAAATATCAGCTATGACATTTTTGGTTGAAAAATTATCTTTCTAGGTTAAAAAATCATTTCTTTGTAGAAAATTCAGCAATTATTACGTCAGAAAATAATGATTTTGTTTTTAAATTAATCAATTTAGTTGAAAATTCCTCTTTTTAGTGAAAAATTTAACTTTTTGTTAAAAATTCGTTCTTGTTTGATTGAAAATTAATTATTTTAACTGAAAACCAAACTAATCAATTTGTGGTGGAAAAGTATTTTTTCCAAAATTCATGTATTTAGTTAAAAACTAATATTTTTGGATGAATTTAACTGTTTTTTATTTAACTGTTAGTTAGATTAAAATTTGAACTATTACATTTTTTAATCATAATTGATATTTTTTAGTCAAAAATTCTATCTTTTTGGTAGAAAATTCAACAATTTTGTTAAAAAGTCATGTTTTTTGTTTAAAATCATCATTTTATCTGTAAATTTCTCTATTTGATTGAAAATTTAAGTTTTTTTTTAATCCATTTTTTTTTAATTAATTTTTTAACTCAAAATTGAAGTATTTAATTTTTGGTAGACTACTATATTCTACTATATTCGGATGAATTGAAATATTTTTGGTTGAAATATCAACTAAAACATTTTTTGTTGATAATTCATCTTTTTTTATTAAAAATTTCACTACATTGTTAAAAATTGAAGTTCTCCGTTAAAGCATCATTTTTTGGTTACAAACTCAAATATATAGTTTAGCAGAATTTTTTTTTTTGAAAATTCAGCTACTGGCGTAAAAGCTGAAATGATTGGTTAGAAATGTATTCTTTTGGTGATTGATTTAACATTTTTGTTTAAAATATTACTCTATTTTATATAAAATTTAACTGCTCGGTTGAAAATTACTTATTTCTTATTTGAAAATTCAACTTTTTGGTTTAAAAATTATTTATTTTGATGAAAAATCGTCTTTGGCGGAATAAAATTAAGTTTAGTAAAGGAAAGTATTTTTTTAATTATCTGTGTACTTCGTTTAAAAATTAAACGTTTAAATTAAAAATTAAACTTCTTTTGTTTAATAATTAATCTTGTTATTTAAAATTTCAACTGCTTGGTTAAAGGCCTAATTATTTTATAAAAAATTCGTATTTCACTGATTTTATCAGCCTTTCAAATTGACTGATTTGAAAAATGACTTTTGACTGATTCAAATTTAGAACTTATATTTGATTATTTTCAAAATTGTCAAAAATTCTAAATAGCACTTGGAATACAAGAAGGATAGTGTAGAACTATTTTTCTCGTTTACAGAATAAAAAAATCTTATAAATTTAAAAATCGAATTTGTAACTCTTTTCTTTTAAGGCAAGAGCTTTGTCTAATTTGAAAGCTCTGTCGGCACAATTTAGGATTCGAAGTTATTTCGAGAAGCTTGGTAAGAATTCGAGAAACTCCAGAGGCTGGAGAAATAAAAGAAAATATTTTCAAACATTTTCCTTCATTTCAGAAGATCCCGTCATTTCTGTTTTAGATATTTACAGAGAAAATATTTAATAAAAATTTTTATGGTCGAATTTTTTGTTTAAACAAAAATTAATTCAAGTGTTCGATCATGAAAGGGTTTCTTGTATTTAATTCAAAGTAAATTGATGGGCTAAATCGGGAAAGCGATTTTTTGTAATAGCCAAAAAAAGGAATTATTGTGTCTTTAGTTATAAATAAATTTAAGGTGAATGATAAAATTATTTATTCTTTGTTTAATTATATTTAAGTCAAATTTTCGAATCGGGAAAGGGCTTATTCTGATTCTAATTCTCACAAAATTATCTCGTTGGATTAGTAAAGGGATTTTTTGTGTTTAATTAGAAATAAATTTAAAGGAAAATTTATGAAAAAGCTCTTTTTGTATTTCATTATAAATAAATTCAAGAGTTAAATAGAAAGAAAGCTTATTTTTTGTTTAATTATCAAAAAATGGTCTAGTTGGATTAGGAAGTTATTTTTTTGTGTTTAATTAGAAATAAATTTAAGGGTTATTTTGTAAAAAAAGCTCATTTGGAGCTCAAGTTTAAATAAATTCAAGGCTTGGTTTGGGAAAGAACTTATTTTCTCTTCGACTTGAGATAGGTTGAAGAGTTCAATCAAGAAAGGGCTTATTTTGTATTTATTTATCAATAAATAGTCTGGATTAATTGAATCATTAAATTACTATTGATTAATTATTAATTATAAAATAATAATTATTATATTAATTATTTAATTATTTAATTATTTGCACGAGGTGAGATTAAGGTTCGATAACCAAACCCAGTAGATAACTCTCGCTTTAGTCAGACGAGGACAAAATATGATAGAAAGATTAAAAAGAAAGTATTTTTTGGTTGAAAATTTAACTCCTTTCGTGGAACATTAACCTTTTGTTTAAAATTTATATTTAGTTGATAATAAGACAACTGAAATCTCTTTTTTATGGAAATTCTTTTTTTGAAAATTTTTCTTTTTGATTTAAAAATTTACCGTTTTTAGTAGAATTTTCTTTTCGGGAAAAAATTAGACTATCTAGCAGGAAATTAACTTATTGTTTACAATTTTTTGTTTTTGTTGTAAAATGAACTGCAATCTTCTTTGGATAAAAATGTAACTATTATTTTGAAGATGTTTGATTTCAATTTATTTGTTTTAGAAGTATTTTCATCCTTCTTGAATAAAAATGCAACTGATCGGTTGAAAATTGAACTATTTTTTGAAAGTTTGTCGTTTTTTATTAAAAAATCAACGGTTTCAGCACAAATTGAATCATTCTGGGATAAAAATGCAACTTTTTGCTGTAAATTGAACTGTTTTGCTAAAAATGAATCATTTTTGTTAAAAAAATATGTTTTTATAAATTAGAAATTAAGTTTTTTTCATAAAAATTATTCTTTGTTAAAAAATTCATATTTTAATTTTAGAAAGTCAACTGAAATCTTTTTTGGATAAAAGTTCTGATTTTTTAAATGTTTTTATTTTTTTTAAATGAATATTCCTCTTTTTTGAAGCTTTAGTAGAAGCTTTTTTCTCCTTTGATCATTCACATTTTGGCCGCGAAAAGTCATCTGAAATCTTTTTTATTGAAAAGTCATTTTTTGTTGTTAAAAATTCGTATTTTTTATTCAAAATAAAATTTCTAGTAGTAACTATTTTTTCCTTTGATCATTCATATTTTGATCGGGAAAATTCAACTGAAATCTTTTTTAATTGAAAATCCAACTTCTTGGGCAAAAGTTAAAATACATTTTTAAACAGTATTATTATTATTAAAGAAAATTTAACTGTTCATTGGAAAAGCCTTTTTTGAGGGTTTCAAATTATGTTTTTAACTGAAAGTGTAACTTTTCAATTTTTTAATATTGATCTTTTTTAGTTGAAAATTCTCCTTTATTGGGGAAAAATAAGTTTCTTGATTTTAATTTTAATTTTAGTTGGTTAAAGATGCATAAGTTTCGTGGAAAATTATTTTTTTGCTGGGAAATCAAATTTTTTGTGTGAAAATTTAATTTTTCTATCGAAAATTCGCCTTTTGGCCTTAAGGTTCAACAGTTTAGATAAAAGTTTATTTATTTCTTCAGTAAAACATTATATTAAAAATCTAATTATTTTGCGGAAAATTCAAGTACTTTGTTTATTTTGTATTTAAGTGTAAAGAAATTCAAGATTTAGAATAAAAAATTCATTTTGCATATTTTCTTTTATTAAAAAATGTAATATTTTGATCGGACAAAGGACTTATTTTGTGTTTAATTACAAATACATTAAAGGGTTGGAGTAAAAATGGAATTTTTTTAATGAATAATTTTAGAGTTAAATCGCAGCAGGCGTTAATTTTTTGTTTGATTATAAATAAATTCAAGAATTGAATGGGAAAAATTAAAAAAAAATGTTAATAGAAAATTTAAGAGGGGGATCGTGGAAGGTGTTATTTTCGGTTTATTTATTTAAAAATTTAAGAGTTTTTTCGGGAAGAAGCCAAATTTTTTTTCTATTTAAAGAAATTGAAGATTTAGATTCGGAAAGGGCTTATTTTGTATTTAATTATAAAAAAATTTAAGTTTTGGATTGGAACAGGATAAGAAACCGGGTTTTTAATTTTTAATTATTTAAAAAACAAGATTTAGATCGGAAATTATCTAGTTGTGTTAAAAAAGGGCATATTTTCTACTTAATCAGAAATTTATTCTAAGGTTAAATGGAAAAACGGATTATTTTATATTTAATTTGGAATAAATTGAACTTTTGGATGTTTGGATTGGGAAAGGGCTTATTTTTTGTTTAACTAAAAATAAATTTAAGAGTTAAATCGGGAAAATTGTTTTTTTCTCATTTATTAACAAATTCAAGAGTTTTATTTAAAAAAAAATATTGTTTATTTTTTTTAATCAACCAAATCAAGAAAAATTCTTATTTCACCTTTAATTACGAAAAAAGGGAAGGATTGGATTGGAAAAGGCATTTTCCATGTTAATTAATTAAAGGAATTACTTAGTAGCTTCTGAAAAAATCTTTTTTGGATTTATTTATTAAGTAATCTAAAAGTAGGATCGGCAAATTAATTTTTTCATGTTTATAATAAACAAAATCAAAACTTGTATAAGGAAGGGCGTTTTTATTTGTATTTATTATAAAATGAGTTAGATCGGGAAACTTATTAATTTTTATTTATTTATAAATAAATTTAATGCCTGAATCTAAAAGTAGCCTTATTTGTTTTTAAATATAAAGAAATCCAAGGATTTGATCGGGAAAAGTTTTTTATATTTATTTATTTACAAATTAAAGAATTAGATTAGGTAAGGGGCTTCTTTAGTGTTAAATTAAAAATAAATTTAAGGGTTGGATAATAAAAGGAGTTTTTTTATTCATTAAAAATCCAAGAGCTGGATCAAAAAAGGACTCATTTTGTCTTTAATTAGAAATAAGTTTGATATCTGAATAAGAAAAGTGACAATATTTTTTTTCTTAGAAATCAATTTAAGGGTTAAATAATGAAAGTGCTTATTTTGGGTTTAATTAGAAAAAAAGTCAAAGCTTAAGTCGGGAAATTGATAAATTTGGGTTTAATTACAAAAAATTTAGTTTCGAATTAAGAAATTACTTATTTTCTGCCTAATTAAAAATCAATTCAACGTTTTGATTGGGAAAGGGTTTATTTTTTCTTTAAAATTAAGGTACATTCTGCCATTTACTTAAAAAATCATAAAAGTTTGCACTAAATCCGAGTAGTTTGAAAATAAATTTTCCACTGCTATTCCTGAGCTTTAACGATCAAATTTGTTTATAAATTTACTAGATTTAATTATTCGCACTCAAGGCGAGATTAATGGTCGATACCTAACCACAGTAGATAATGCTCGCTTTAGTCAGACGCGGACAAAATATAGAATACCTTTCGTGAGATTCTTATCGACCTTCCTAAAAAAAACTGAAAAAATCTTAATGTAAATTTTCTAATTAGTTATAAACGAAAACTTAATTTCGAAAAAGATAATAATTAAAAGAATATTTTATTCTGATTTCAGGTAAGTGGTTGCCTTGCTTCATAATCAGTGTCCCTTCATATTTCTAAAAACTAGATTAGGTAAGTTGCTAAAAGTCACTTTATGTGTAGATAATGGAAAAATTGTTTAAGAAAAAATTATTCATAAACTGTGAGATAATAGAGCAGTAGAGCCCTGACTTACCGACAATCATGAATGGTAACTTACCGATTCAGCAAAAATGTCTTACCAGAAGCTCTACTTTGGAATTGACTTTGTCTGCCATCTGTAGCAGAAGCCGTGGAAACGTTAAGTATTACCATAATTTAAAGTTACCTTCTGAGGTAAAGTTACCGACTGAAATTATGTTAAACAATTGAATTAATTTTTTAATTGTTAATTACATTAAATAATGATTCAATTAACAAATTTAAAAAAGATTTGTATTTAGTTTGTTTTAATGCGAATAAGTGGTTTGAATATATAGAAAGGTTCTTGACCGACGACTGCTACTCTGATATCCTAGATTTCTGAGTTATCAATATGTTTAAAAAAATATTTGTTATTTATTTATCAAATTTTGCGTCAGCTTTGAGGTAACAAATGACCTGATTTACATAGAAAAAAAGCTCTTTGATCAAGTCTCACCTTTTTTTAAATAAAAAATTCCTATTGAAAGGAAATGGTCGATTAACAATTTTCGACAGCTGACACCCAGAGTGCAAAGTCAAAGCCATGACCTGATTTTTGCTGAGCTTAGACTTCATGCGACATGGAGGAAGCTTTGCTGACGTAAATGTACGTAAAACTACCCCAGCTCGTATCAGGCAATATAGTCAAAGTAGATACTCGGGTGGTTTAAAAAAATTGTTTTTTTCTCAGATGGCACCTCGATATAGTTTCCTTTTGCCTAAAAATAACGCGATATAACGATTTTGATTTTATATTTTATTATATTATTAGATTTTATTTATTCATTTAACAATATTTTTTTTCATTTTGCATCGAGTTTATTAAAAATAAAATAATAACATATTTTTATTGTTTAAACATTCTAAAATTATTGTTATTTTAAATTCAAACAATAATTTTATAAGCTGTAAACGTAAACCAAAATGTCTTTTATAATCGGAAATTTTCTGTCGAGAATTTTATAATTCCGGAAATTTCAAATTTGGAATATGATAAACTGTCTGGAATTTTATCATTTCGAAATTTAACCATTCTGTAAAATTATAAACTGTTTGAAAGTTTCATTACTTGGGAATTTCCCAATTCGGAATTTTATTTTTTGGGATTTTTCGGTCGTCCCAAAAATGCCAAAATAAAATTCCAAAGACTGTGAAATTCTCGATTTACAAAATTTCCCCGTAATTAATTTCCCGAATAATAAAATTTTCGAATAAACATATTCCCGAATAATAAGATTCCTGCCTTTTTGTAATATTATTCCGAAAAATAACATTCCAGGCCGTAAATTGCCGAATTATAAAATATCTGAACTTAAAAATTCCCGAGCTTAAAAAATTAAAAATCTTTCTTTTATCTTTATTATTTACTTATTAAAAGTGGAATAACCAATTTTTTTAAGTTTTGAAGATTCTAAAATTATTATCTTAATTTAAAATAACAATGATTTAAAAAATTATTGTTAATTTAAATTCAAACAATAATTTTAGAAACTTTAAACATTAGAAGTATTTTATTACAAAAATATTCGATTATTGTATTTTTAATTAATAAATTATGTTTATAACATAAAAATTGTAATTTTCTCAATTCGGGAAATTTTTAATTTGGATATTTTATAATTCGGAATTTTTCTGTCGAGAAATTCCTTTAATCCTTTAAATTCGGAAATTTAACAATTCGATAAAATTATCAACTGTTCAGGACTTTTATTATGCAATTTCACAATTCGGAAAAATTTTTTTCGGGAATTTTATTTTTCGGAATTATTTAATCATTCCAAAATTCTCAAAATAATAAAATGGTATAAATTTAATGAAAATCCCCATTTGTAAGATTCCCGGTTAATAATATTGCTGATATTTTATGCATAATATTACCGATTTTGGCAATTCCCGTGTGATAAAATTCCCAACAGAAAATTACTGAATTATGAGATATTCGAAGTAGAAAATTCCCGAAATTAAACAATTAAAAAATTTATTTTCTTTAAATGTTATTTATTTATTTAAAATAAAGTAATCAAGTATTCTTATCGAAAAAGTTGTTATAATATTTAAAGTTTTAAAAAAATGTGTTGAATTTTAAATAATAACAGTTTAAGGAACTCTAAATAAAACTTTTTGTTTTGAAATGTGCATAGTATGAGAAAAGATTACAAAAAATATTCTTAAAATTGACTTTTTAATTACAATTTTTTAAAAAGAAACTTAGAGATCAATCAGTGCTGAATTGAATCCTGATAAGTTTCTTTAAAAAATATAATTAAATTTGTAGAAACATTCGGGAGAGATTTCTTTTTTCTGGAATCATTATTATTTTCAATTGACAAAAGTAATTTTTTTAAACTTTATATTTTTCGAGATTTTTCATTCGTCCCGTAAAATTATATAAAAATTTTCAATCTCAAATTAAAAAGGTGAAAAAATGCAAAAGTTTAAAAAAAAATGTAGTAAAAAAATTCTTTAAATATACTTTTAGTGACGTAGATTAAATAAAAAAATTTTTAACAAATCTTCTGGAATGAAAAAAACCTTAAAACCATTTTTTTTGTGCAAGAAATGTTTGTAAGCATTTTTATTTTTAAAAACTAAAGTTGGAATGTAATTAAGGTCCTGTTATCATTAGGTATTATTTATGTGAAAGTAAAATTTTTTTCCTTCAAAATTAAATTCATTCGAAAATCACACAGTATTAAAAATACAAAATTATGAAACACATCTTAGTTAAATAATCACAAAAAAATACAATAAAAAAATTGCACTCTAGCAAGAATAAAACTTGACGAAAAACTTTATAGTTAAAAAATTCTGTAAAAAAACCATTTGCTTTGATTTCTTGTATAGAAAATTTATGCACTTCAAATTTTTTTATTTACCGTTTTTAATTACTAAATTAATATATATTTATTGAATTTTCTTTTATATTTAGAAAACGTTTCTGAAAAAGTACATTTTTTAAAACCAAACTGTAAAAAAACTTACGATCGTTTCGGTTCGGTTTTCTGATTGCATTAATTTTATTTTGTTATGTTGGTTTCGTGCACCTAAACGAACGTTAAATAAGAGACCAGATGCAAACCAGAACAAACCGACCGTTTGAAACTAAGACACTCAGAAACTAAGAAAACAAAAAACTAAGAGACCCAACCCACCCCAAGCGAACGTAACTAAGATACCAAATCCAACCCAAACTACTAAACAAGCCAAACTAACCGACTGTTTGAACCTAAGACGCTAAGAATCTAAGACAACTAAAATACTAAGAGACTCAACCCAACCCAAACAAACGTAACTAAGATACCAAATCCAACCCAAATTAAAGTTAGCAAAATAACGAATTTAAACCAAATAAACCGAACTAACTAACCAGAACAAACCGACCATTTGAAACTAAGAAAATAAAAAAACTAAGATACCCAACTCAACCCAAGCGAACGTAACGAACATATCAAATCCAACCCAAACGAATGTAAGCAACCTAACAAACCTAAGAAAGCGAACCTGTACTAAGCAACCCAAACTAACCAACTGTTTAAACCTAAGACACTAATATACTGAGAAAACTATATGACTAAGAGACGCAACACAGCCCAATCGAACGTAGCTAAGATACCAAATTCAACCCGAACGAAATTATCAACATCACGAAATTAAACAAAACAGCCCGAAATAATCAACCCGAACTAATCGTCTGCTTGAAACTAAGACACTCAGAAGCGAAGAAAGCTAAAAAACTAAGAGAACCAACCCACAGCCAACGAACGTAACAAAATTACCAACTCCAACCCAAATTAACGTAAGCAAAATAATTAATTTAAAATAACGAACCCCAACAAACTGAACGCTTGAAACTTAGAAAAATAAAAAACTAAGAGACCCAACTCAACCTAAGCGAGTGTTACTAAGATACTAAATACGACCCAAACGATCGTAAGCAACCCAACAAACCTAAACAAAGGAGCCTTTATTAACCAACCCAAACTAACCGACTGTTTGAAACTAAGACACTAAGAAACTAAGAAAACTAAAAGACTAAGAGACGCAAGCCAACCCAAACGATCGTAACTAAGATACCAAATCCAACCCAAACGAATGTAAGCCACATTATGAAATTAAAGAAACTAGCCAGAAATAACCAACTCGAACTAACCAACCGTTTGAAAGTAAGATACTCAGAAACTAAGAAAACTAAAAAACGAAGAGACCCAACCCTAACCAAAAGAATTTAACTAAGTTACTAAATCAAACACAAATTAACGTAAGCAAAATAATGAATTAAAAAAAACTAGCCCGAACTAACTAACCCGAACAAACCGACCGTTTGAAACAAAGAAACTCAGAAACTAATAAAACTAAAAAAATAATAGATCCAACCTAAACGAACGTAAATAAGATACGAATCCAACCCAAGCGAACGCAATAAACCTAACAGAACTAAGCAAAGGAACCTGTACTAACCACCCAAACTAAGCAACTAAGAAAACTAAAAGACTAAAAGACCCAACCCGACCCAAACGAACGTAACTAAGATACTAAATCCAACCCAAAAGAAGCTAAAAAACATAACGGAATCCAACAAACCAACCCGAACTAACCAACCCGAAGAAACAGACCGT
Source organism: Acraspis erinacei (assembly GCA_035041075.1). NCBI lineage: Eukaryota > Metazoa > Arthropoda > Insecta > Hymenoptera > Cynipidae > Acraspis > Acraspis erinacei. The sequence continues at coordinate 360,137 of JAWWLR010000155.1, forward strand.
TTGAAACTAAGACAATAATAAAGAAAAAGAAACTAAGAGATCCAACCCAAACCAATATAACGTAGATACCAAATCCAACCTAAACGAACGTAAGCAACCTAACTGACCTAAGCAAACGAAGCTGTACGAATCAACCCAAAGTAGCCGACCGTTTGAAACTAAGATACTAAGAAACTAAGGAAACTAAAAAACTAAGAGACCTAACCCAACCGTAATGAACGTAACTAAGATACCAAATCCAATCGAAACGAACGTAGGCAACGTAACGAACCTAAACAAACGAAACTGTACTGACTAACCCAAAATAACAGACCGCTTGTTTTTTTTATCTTTCCTTGGAAGCGCATTCCTTGAATAGCCAACTATGTCATTTTTCGCTAAAAAATCTGAATTTGATCATTTTTATCGTTGGATGCAAATTTCTTGAGATGTTATGAAGTCTCAAGATAAAAAAACACCCTGTATTCCTATAAGGCTTGTTTTGTTTTACTTATCCAAACAGCATAGTAGTTCCAAGCTGCAAGTCTGCATGACACCACTTGGAATATAAACGACTGTTTTCTTTAAAATATTGTAAAATATTGCTGAAATGTTGTGTTTTCTTTTTCATTGGAAATCTTCAAATTGACGAATTATGTAAATATTTTTAGGGACGGAAAGTATTATACATATGAAAGCGTTTCTTTGCTATTGTTCCAAATTAGTAAACAATACAAAATTTATAAGATTATATCATTGAAATTAAAAATATCGAAAATACCAACAAAATTCTTGATTTTAAATGAAAATATCTCATTCTAGCATCTATTTCTAACAGATATAAAAGTGTTTAAATTTATCAGTTTGAAAAATTACAGAAATTTTGTGAATCTATTAGAACAGAAAAAAGGAAATCTTGTAGACATTTCCTGCTTTTTTTATAAAAATTATAAAGTAATATTTATTAAAAGCTTTTATCAAATCAAATACTAGCTTCAAAGTAATAGGAATAATCAATACTCAACACAATGTACTGCATATAATTACACAGCCACAAAAAAATCTTTTTCCTGATCTAGAGGTCAGGCCATGTTTACTATCTTATTTGAGGGTCGCTTAATTGGAATCCGAGGTCAAAAACCCCCCAGCACGTCAGGCTTCTGACATAACCTCAAAAAACCTCATAAATATTTTTTCGAGTATCTTTTTCCGGGCCTAGAGGTCAAATTACGTTTATTAGATGTTTTTGGGGTCACTGGATCGGAATCAGAAATCCAAAAAATCCCAGCACGTCATGGTTCTAACACAAGTTCAAAAAAAATGTCATGCAATTTTTTTCGAGTCCCGGGATCAGAGCAAATTTATTTGATGTTTTTGGGGTCACTGAATCTGAATCCACGGTCCAAAATACTCCAGAGCTAATGCTAAAGTCAAAACATGAAAGTGTAAATAGCTTATATTATGAGGTATTTTGATGGTCATGGCGAAATTCTGACATTCTGGGGTATTTTTGACCGCCGATTCGGATTCAGCGACCCAAAATATATAATAAGTATGGTCTGACTCTCGGAATCGAAAAAAATTGTATGAGGTTTTTTGAGGTTATGTCAGAACCATGACGTGCTGGGATTTTTGGGCCCTTAATTCGGATTCAGCGACCCAAAAAAACAAGAAACCAGATCTGACCTCCAGACCCGGAAAAAGATACTCAAAAAGAGTTTATGGGTTGTTGTTTGAGGTTATGTCAGAACATTTTGTGTGGCTGTGTTATTATTGATATTTCTATTGCAATTTCAAATATAAGTATGTATGGAGATTAGTGTTGTTATTGGTATTAATAATATTCCCTTTGAATAATAATAGCAATTGCTGTTTTTTCTAAAATCTTTCAACCTTTTGTCCACTTATCACTAGAACTGAGTTAATATTTGAATTAATTACGAAAAAATAATTGTTTAAACAAATTATTTTTGTTTATAGCTATCTTCTTCTATATTCAAATTATATAGTTACAGTTTTTTCCTAAAATTTCTTAGTTTTCTACGCTTTTCAATTATATTGAAGTAATATTTAATTCAAATTGAGAAAAATAAATGTCTAAACAATTTATTAATATTTTTAATAATATTCTCTTTGTTTAATGGTAGAAAGTTTCCGTTTTTTTCTGAAAGTGTTAACTATTTGTCTATTGTTTACCGGGAGAGACTTATTAATTAGTTTAATTTAGAAAAAACAATTGTTTAAACAAATTATTATTGTAGATAGCTATCCTAATCTATATTAATATCAGATAACTGCAGTTATTTCTGAAATTTCTTTAATTTTCGTCCACTTTTCATTTAGTGAGGCCATAATTAATGCAAGTTAACAAAAATAGTTTTTTCAACTACCTATTATTGTTTATAAATATCGTCTTCTAGATTTTATTTTAGTTGTGAGCAAATAATAAATAAAAATGAGAGAGAATATAATATAATTTATTTGGACTTTACGCATAAAGATTTAATAACATTAATAACCTTTTTTTAACTAAAAATTTCACCTTTTCATATTTGTTTGGAACTTTATCCTTTTTGGTTGAAAATTTATGTTTTTCTTTCAAATGTTTCTTTTTAGTAGAAAATGACTCTTCTTGGTAGAAATTAATATTTTTCGTTAAAAGCTGTTATCTCTTTGATTGAAAATTTTAATATTTCGTTGAACATTTTTGTCCTTGTTCAAAATTATTTTTCTTGTCTGAAAATTTAATTATTCCATTTTTGGTTGAAAAAATATCTTTTTTAGTTTAAAATCTATTTATTTTGGTTAAAATTTATCCTTTTCCCAGATGTCATATTTTTGGTTGAAAATTTAATTCTTTCTTTGAATATTTAACTCTTTTGATAAAAATCTGTCTCATTTTATTATAAATTAATTTTTTGGACTACAAATTTTATTAGTCCATTTTTTGTTGAAAATTCGTATCTTTTACTTGAAAAAGTATGCATTTTGTTGAAAATTCGTCTTTTTTATAGAAAAATTAATCTTCTTGCTCATAATGTATCTTTCAGGTAAGAAATTTACCGTTTTAGTTGAAACTTTTTTAAGTAATTTTTTTAACTGCAAATTTAACTTTACCATTAAAAAAAATTTTAGTTCAGAATTAAACTATTTGATTGAAAATTCATGCATTTTATTCAAAACATGATTTTTTTTTATAGAAAATAAAAAATAATATTTTGTTTAAAGAAATTTTTTTAAAGAAAATTAATTTTTTAAACTAATCTTTTGGGTTAAAAAGTGAACTACTCGGTAGATGGTTAAACACTTTGTTAAAAATTTTTTTGGCTTAAGAGTAATTTTTAGTTTATAACTAATATTTTTGTAAAAATACTAAAACTTTATCTTTATGGCACAAAGTTCAACTACGCTATTTAAAATTTATATATTTTGTTTAAAATTGGTCCTTTTTTGTATAAAATTTATCTCCTAGGTAGAAAATTTACCAATTTTATTAAAAATTCTATCTTTTTTTTTGCTGAAATGTAACTTTTTCACTGAAAATTTATGTCATCATTCTTCAGTAAAAATTTATCTTATTTTTAAATTCAAATTTATCTATTTGGTTGAAAATTCACTTATTTTGATGATAATTCGCCATTCTTATAAACAGTTAATTTTTCATGTCTAAAACGGATCCTTTTAATTGCAAATTTTAATATTTTGTTTTAATATTTTAAATAAAAATATAACCATCCCATTTTTAATTACAATGAATCCTTATTAGTTAAAAATTAAACTTTCTGGTAGAAAATTGATTTTTTTGTTGTTAAAAATTCATCTTTTTGGCTAAAAAATAATCTTCTTGATTAATTTTTTTTGACGAATGCAACAGTTTTCTGTCGAAAACTGAAATTTTTCGGTTGAAAATTGAACTACTTCATGTATGTTTAAACTACTTTGTTAAAAAAATTTTTTTTAAGATTCACTACTTTTAGTTGAAAATGTATCTCTTTGATTAAAAATTGAACAGTCAAAAATCAAGCAAAAAATTTGAAAATTGATCTTTTTTGGTTCAAATATTAAGTATTTAGGTGAATATTTAAATATTTTGTTAAAAGGTCATATTTAAGTAGAAAATTAATCTTCTTAATTAAAAGTTGATCTTTTTCGTTCAAAATTGATTTTTTTTTAATTTTCTTACACATATCTGAAATAATAAAAAATTTTGAATTTCAATATTAATCTTTGGAAAACAATATTTGAATAATCTAAAAAACAAATGAATTTAAAAAATAAATACTCTTTTGAAATCTTTATTTTTTATTAAAACTGATGTTTTCCCTCGAAACGAGGAACTACTCGCGCCAGCTTGTTTTAAAATGGTGCCACTCACAAAAATGTTCATAGATATTTTTTTAAAGAACATTAAATATCTGAAACGTAAAGTTCCTGAACTTATATTTCCTCCTATGTAACCCGACACTTTGTGAAACGTGATAAAACTTCAGTTGCGAAACATATTATCAAGCTTACTCCTTGCAGCTGCAGTCAGAACTTGGCAGAAACTCCGTGACAAAAGGATTAGGAGTAGAGATTTCTTCAGGCGTAAACTCTGGAACGCTGAGCATCGAAAGTCTCATTGGAGATGAAATGTGCAACCAAGTTCTGCTAATTGGAAGTCGATCTCAGCTTTTAACAATTAGGATAATGTCTATTTTTCGATAAAGTCAATTAACTAAAAGAAACCTCCCTAAATGCCCGTCTAAGGTTCTAAAATATATGATTTACCTCCCTAAGTGCCCGCTTGAACTCCCTGTCTGCCCGCCCAAGTTTCCTAAATTACCGCTACCTTCCTAACTGCCTGAGCAAAATCTCTAATTATCCGCTACTTTCCTAACTGCCTGCCAAACCTCTGTATTTGCCTGCTGCCTTTATAACTGCTCACTACATCTTAAAATTCTAGCTTGACCTCCCTTAATGCCCGTCTAAGGTCCCTAAAATCCTTCTACCTTCCTAACTGCCTGACCAACCTCTTAATTGACGGTACACTTGTGCGAATTGTTTATTTTTGCAATTTTAATATTAAATATTTAACATATTGAACGTATAATAAACATCTAGTACATATCACGCATATTTAAAATATACATTTAGTATAGTGTCTTAACAAAATGAACATTGATTTTTGTGCGAATTCACACCAGTGTGCCGGTTGAGGGTTAATAATCCTCCCAATTAGAGCGGTGATCAAGCTTTAAAGTAGGAAGCTTTTAAGACAAATTTTGTTAATTTTTCATGACTTTTAAAAATTGTTTGAAAACTTTTAAATATTTCTAAAGATATCTAGAAGTTTTAAAAAGATTCGAAAACAATGTAAACATTTAAAAAATTAAGAAAGTTTCTAATAATGTAAATTCTTACTGATTCCAAAAAGAAGCTTTTTATGCAAGTTGAAAGCTTTTAAGAGATTTAAAGAATTTGTTTAAGATTTCTGGGAACACAAAGTCTTAGATAAAATCCGTATAAGCTTAAAAGATTTTTTAGAAGTTTTGAAAAGATATAAAAATAATTTAAAATTTCGGAAAAAAGTTTAAATAAATTTAAACGTTTCAATATTTCAACAAAAGAAGTTTTTTAATAATTTCGAAAGTTTTTAAGAGATTAAGACAGTTTGCTTAAGATATTTGGAAAAGTTTCAAATAATTTTTTTTATTGAAAAATATATTTTAGAAGAAAATTTAAAAATAATTAAAAACATTTAAATGGCAATTTTGCGAGATAAAAAAAAATAAAGAAAAAATTCCAGTAGTTTTAAGCGATATTTAAAAGTTGTTAAAAAATTCGAAAATAATTTAAGACCTGAATAGATTTAAAATAATTTAAAACTAAATTTGTTTTTTATAAATGGTTTAAAGAGAATAAGAATACTTTCTTAAAAATCCTAGGAAAATTGAAAATTATTTTGAAAAGTTATTCATAAGAGATTATTTTAAAGATTTCAAAAGATTTTCAAAATTGTCAAAGCTGTCCGCAAGATTTTAGGATATTTCGTTTAATTGTGAATGATTTTGAAAAACGTTTGAAATATTTTAGAATATTTCCAAAAAAAATTATAATATTTGAAAAGATTCAAAATAAATTTAAATCTTTACAAATTAAAAAAAAAGTCAAACAAAAAATAAATTTAAAAAATGTTGAAAACATTTAAAAGATTAAAACAATTTTCTTAAGATTTTTGAAATTTTTCTAAATGATTTCTTATTATGAAAAATGGATTTGTGGAGAAAATTGAAAAATATTTCAAAAAAACTCAAATTATTTCCTAAAATTACGAAGATTCTGATAAAAAGTTTGCAATTTTGCGAGATTAAATGATTTTAGAAAAAATTCAATTAAGTTCATGATTAATTTAGGAGTTTTTAAAGGTTTCAAAAATAATTTAAATCTTCAAAAGATTTTAAATGATTCAGAGCTTAAATTTTTTCAAAGAATAATGAACAATTCGAAAAGTTTTTAAACAACTGAAAAAATCCAGATAATTCGATTGAATATTTGTTTAATTTGATTAATTCTAAATATTCATAATTTAATATTATTGATAAATCATTAGGAAATTATTTATGAGAATTTGGATAATTAAACCCAAATTATAAAGAAAAATTTTTTAAGTGAATTATTCAAATCGTGTCACCTGCATTTAAAATTTCTCTTTTGTTGACTTCTTTCACAAAAGTTTGATAAAGGTATTATTTTCAGAGAAAGCAGGAAACTTTTTTATAACCGTAATCATTTTCAGTTCCCTTCCTTGAATCCATTATCCCCCAACTTAAAAAAATATTGTGATAAAAAAATAAAAAAATTAATATAAAAAAATTAATTTACTACCAAAAAAGAGCAATTTTCAATCAAATTCAAGAATTCTCAACTAAAAAGTTAAATTTTTAGAAATAAAGAAAGAAATTATTTTCTTAATTTAAAAAAAGTAGTTCAACTTAAAAACCTTGTTGTTAAATTTTAACCCGAACAAATTAATTAAAAAAAAAACAGATTAATTTCCTACCTTAAAACAAGATTTTGTAACAAAATTCAAGAATTCTCAACCAAAAAGTTGGATTTTTGTGATGTGATGAATTTTTAACTAAAATTTTGAATCGTCAACCAAAATATGCATTTTTAATAAAGTAATTCACTATTTGTTAAATGTTTATCCAAAAAGATTAATTTTGTGACAAAGAGATTAATTTTCTACCAAAAGAAGAATTTTTAAAAAAATTCAATTATTCTTAACCAAAAAGTTGAATTTTAAACTAAAAATCATAAATCTCCAAAACAAAATATTAATTTACTAAAAAAATTTTTTTTAACAAAACTCAAGAATTCTCAAGCAAAAGTTGAATTTTAAACTAAAAAATGCATCTCTAAACAAAAAGGCTAATTTACTAAAAAAAAAAGAAGAATTTTCTACCCAAACGTTGCATTTTTAGATAAACTATATTGATTTCATTTTTTTTTAAACGAATTTTTAACAAAATAGTTCAATTTTAACGAAAATTTGAATTTGTCCATAAAAAGAACAATTTTCACGAAAAAAGGAATAAGTAAATGTTCAGTTACTGAATTAATGCAACAAAAGAATTTTTAACTCAAATTTTGAATCGTCAACCAAAAAATGCATTTTTAGTATAGTAATTCACCTAGTTGTTAAATTTGTATCCAAAAAGATTAATTTTTTTACAAAAAGATTAATTTTATACCAAAAAAAAGAATTTTTCAAAAAATTAAATTATTCTGAAACAAAAAGTTGAATTTTAAACTATAAATGATGAATCTTCCAACTAAAAGATTGATTTACTAAAAAAAACGAATTTTTAACAAAGTTAAAGAATTCTCAACCAAAAGCTAAATTTTAAAATAAAAAAATCGATCTTTAAACAAAAATATTGATTTACTACAAAAAACAATTTTTAATAAAATTGGAGAATTACAAGCCAAAAAGTTGAATTTTTAAGAAAGAAAAAAATTTTTTTTAATTTTGAAGCAAGTATTTCCACTTTAAAACCTAGTTATTACATTTTTAACTAAAATGGATAAGTTTTAAAACAAAAGGATTAATTATCTGCATTAAAAAAAACTAATTTTTAACAAAAAGTTAAAAATTATCAACCAAAAAGTTGAATTCTTAACTAAAAAAGATGAATTTCGAAACGAAAAGATTAATGTATTACCAACACAGACAAATTTTCAATAAAATTCTAGAATTCTCAACCAGAAAGTTCAACTCGCAACTAAAATAGATACATTTTTAAACAAAAAGATTAATCAACTGCAAAAAAACGAATTTTTAATCAAACTCAAGAGGTCCTAACCAAAAAGTTGAACTTTCAAATAAAAAAAGATGATTTGTTGAACAAAAAGACTAATTTACTACCATAAAGACGGTATTTTAACCAAATTTAAGAATTCTCAACCAAAAAGTTGAATTTTCAATTAAAAACATAAATTTTTAAAACAAAAAGTTTAATGGTCTACGAAAAACATTCGCCATCTGGAAACTTACTATAAACGATACTATATACCATTTCAGAAAAAAATTTCTCTAAATTCTAAAAGTTTAAAATACGTGTAATGTAAATTTGACTGGACCCCCCCCCCCGCCCCTAACCGTTTCCATC
>JAWWLR010000155.1:390241-401312 GCA_035041075.1 Acraspis erinacei
ACGCATTGTTTTAAAATTGTTATTAACAATTACGCAAATTATTATTTAATGTCCCATATCCAATTTTGGAATCACTGATAGTTTATTGTCGGATAATTTCAGTGGAAATCCGTCCTTTTTGCATGTAAAAAAAATAAATCATAGTTTTGTTAAAAAATTGTTTATAAAATTGTTGAAAATTGGTATTTTTTTAAGGAAAATTCAACTGCTCGAGTGAAAGTTGAACTAATTTATTGAAATTTTTCTAATTAATTTTAACTCTGCTTAAATATTTAATTATTTTGCTGAAATTTTTTTTTTTCAAAAAATTGATATCATCTTGTAGAAAATTCCATTTCTGTACAGAAAATTCGTCTTTGGACTTAAAGGTTCAACAATTTATGTGAAGAATTTTTTTCTTTCATGACTCGAAAATCTTCACTTATTCAAAACTCTTTTTTGCTTTAAATAAAAATTATTATACGTTTTTAAATGAGAATTCATCTCTCTAGGTTGAAAATCTAATTATGTTATTGAAAATTTAATTAGTTTGTTGGAAATTCGTGTCTTTTGTTAAAAAAAAATTTATGTTAGAAAAGTCTTTTTTTGTCGTGAAAAACATTAATTTTAACCATGTTTTTTCAATTTTTGACAAATAATTGCATTTTAATAAATGACAAAAAAAATATTTTTTCCAACTTTTATAAATAACTAAATAATCTTAAAATATCATTATTTTTGAAAAAATATTTTCTTAACAATAAAATTATTCTGACGATTTCAGCCAAAGGAAAATTCACTTTTAAATTTGAAACAGCAGAATGTAGAGAAAGTTTTCCCTGCAAAAATAAGCCGTTATTTATTAAAAGGCAATCATTTTTCAACATTTGGTAGGAAATGTTGGTCAGAAAAAACTCAAGTAAAAAATTTTTTTTTTTAATTAAGCTTTTCTGTTTGTTGTAAATTTAAACAGTTTTCATTAAAATAATGTTTTTTATTTGAAATAACATCAGTTATAATATTTCGATTCTGAAAATCACAGAAATTTATCTGACTTTTGGCAATCAATTTTTCTGCCAAAGAATGCTCAAATAATGCATTTTTTAAATTAAATTTGTTTAAAAGACACGTAAGATTTCTTAAATTATTAAGAAGTTCCGAATTTAAGAAAAAAAAATTACATAGAAAAAACGAAGTTTACTGTCAAAAAATGCCTGATTAATGAATTTGCTTATAATATTAACAATAATTATCTCAAGAAGAAATTTCTTCATCTTTATATTGTTTTTATCCAAATTTCTTGAAATATAACTTTAAAAAACGTAGAATTATGGAAAATTGTAAACAACATTCTTTCAACAAATAATTTGTTTATACAAATTTTTGTTTGTCCATCATATAATACTGAAATATCTTCAAGTAATGTTACTCTATGAAACTTATAACATTGTTTAAAAAAATCATGAAATTGATTAATAAATTATCAATTTTTCCTGAAATTATCGTGAAGTTCCTAATTAAAAAAGTTGTTATCGAAAGAAATGAAATTTTCTGGCAAAAAACGCCTTATCTATGCATTCGTTATTTTAAAATTATTTTTATTTAATATTCCTCATTTTAGTTTCAAATTGGTCTGTGTGTGTTTTTTTTTAATTTAACTATTTTCCTACAAATTGGCCTTTTATTCTTGTTTGAAAATTAATTTTCCTGTCCGAAAATATAAATATTCCATTATTGCTTGCAAATTGATATTATAACTTGATCTAAAGTTTGAACAACTTTTAAAATATTCTTTGCTTTTATAAAAAACTATTCTTTTTTAGGATGAAAATTTATCATTTTTGTGGAAAATTCAACATTTTGGTTAAATATTTTAATTATTTGGTTTGAAATTCGACTATTTTTAGTTGAATTCGATCGACCAAAATTTTTCCTTATGGTTAAAAATTAGTTTCTCAAACTAAAAATTTAAAAATGGTGTTTTTTATCAAAAATAGATATTTTTTAGTGCAAAATTTAACTGTTTACTTAAAAATTCACAATTTTTTGTTATTAAACTTCTTGTTCAAAATTCTACTTTTCTGGTTTGGTGGTCAACTAGTTTCTAAAATATTCGAATTTTTATCTTAGAAACTTAACTATTTTCTAGAAAATTGATCTATTTGGGTTCAACTTTTTTTTTTAATTTCGTCTTTTTTTGTGAATTTCAACTGATTAACCATTCATATTTATTTGCTGAAATGTAATTTTTTAAACTGTAAATTTAAGTATTCCATTGTTGGGTGAAAATTTATCATTTTTTTAGAAAGTTCATCATTTTAGTTTAAACTTTTCATTATTTTTTTTTAACTGAAAATTTTTAAATTCCATTTTTGGTTGAATTTTAATCTTTTTTATTTAAAATTTCAGCCATTTCGTTGAAAATTAATTTTTTTCATTATCATTTTTTGTTTAAGTCATTTTTTGGTATACAATTGGTCTGTTTTTTCTTGAAAATTAATTTTTTTCAAATGAAAGATTTAAAAAAATTTATATTTGTTGTGAAGAATTCATCTGATTGGTTAAAAATTCGTCCTTTTGCAATGCAAATTAATTTTTTTGTTTGTATCATTAAAATTAAAATTTTCAAATTATGAAAATGTATAATTGAAAATTGTGCAAGTTTAATGTTTTAAAATAAAAAAATTTAATTTTGAAGATATACCTTTGAATTTGTTCCAATTTTAAAAATTTACAATTCAAAACTTTAATTTTGATCTCAAAAATCATCCAAATTCAAGAATTCTTTTTTGTAGAACTTTCAAATCGAAGAGTTTTTAATCGTCAATCTTTAAAATTAAATTCTTTAAATTTATTTATTTTGACATTGAATCGTAAATTATCTTATTAATTAACTTTAATTTATTATTATTAAGTTCATTTTATAATACTCTTAAAGTAAGCATACATATTAATTTCAGAATTAGGCAATAAAAACAAAAACGTTATTGTTTCTGATTGCGTTACAAAACAAAGAAGAAGTTTTCAATCGAAATTAGGTTTTTCACAATCGGAACAACAAATAGGGATCAATATTATTGGACGCGAATAATGAAACTGTGCGTCGCGTCGATTGCACTAATCCGGAAGCGGAAATAATTACGAGTGAAATTGCATTTCGAGTTGTCCAGCTCACTGTTTTCGGTAGCTATCACAATTATTAGCCTTCCCTAGGCTAAAATAGTATTTATGGTTGTACATAGATGATTTTCAAATGAAAATTAGGATACGAAATTTTTGGTTTTTCATTTATCAAATTTTTGGAACAAATTTTTGGAAAGTGGTTTTTCAAATAATAGGAAAACAAATAAGTTTCATTCCAGGTTGACTACCAGGAATCATCAGTATGACAATGGCAGTCAGGCAGGGCTACAATTTAATTTTTAACTTTAATTTTTAACTTTTGTTAATTTTTTTTATTAATATCATCAAAATAATTTGTTTTTCCTATCGGATATGACAATAATTAGCCTTTCCTGGGTTAACCCTCAAACGGCACACTGGTGCGAATTCGCACCGAATCAATTTTCAGTTTGTTAAGACACTATGAGAGCACTATCCTATCGGCTATCATGTTAGTTGTAAATTCATTTCTTTGATCAAGTTTGAACTATTTGGTTTTTATTCGTTTAAAATAATTTTTTTGGCGGGAAACTCAAATAACCCATTATTGTCTGAAAATGCATTGCTATATTAAAAATTCTACAAGTTTCTTAAAAATTTAAGTGTTGGGTTGTAAAATCGTCTCTTTAGGTACAAAATTAATTTTCTTGGTTGCAAATTTAACAGGTTTTTTAAAAAATTAACAATTTGGTTAATAAAATCATCATCATCATTCGACTTAAGTTTAAACTTACTGTTTTCATTTAAAATTCATAGGGTCGGTTTGAAAATTCAATTGTTTTGTAAAAAAAAATTTTTGTTTGAAAATTCCTCTCTTTCTGTGGAATTTAATTTTTTTCGGTCAAAAATTGATCTCTTTCATTAAAAATCGATCGCTCTGAGTATCAAATTCAACCATTTGGTTTAAAATTCAATTTTTTCAAAAATTCGTGTTTTTGGGTTTGAAAATTGTATTATTTGCATATAAAACTAAAATTTTTAGTTGAAAGCTACCTTTTTCATTTGAAAATCTATTTTTTTGGTTTGAATTGAAATTCATCTTTTTTGTTGAATTCTACTATTTTTTATGAAAAATTATATTTTTTTCGTTGAAATATGAACTTTTATATTTTTTGTCAAGAATTGATACAATCTTATTGGAAATGCAACGATTTAAAAATAAATTTCTTTGTTACAAATTCATTTTCTTATTGAAGATTCGTCACTTTAGTTGAAAATTGAATTATTCTATTGTAAAAATAATTATTTTAAAACAAATATTAAGAAATTATTATATTTTGTTAAACATTTATTTTTTAATTTAAATGCTTTGTTGAAAATTTAATTTTTTTTTAATTTATCTTTTTCGTAGAAAATTCTCCATTTGGATTTGAAAATTCAATTTTATTCTAGAAAGTTGATCTTTTTTTCTTAAAGGGTTCAAGTATTTTGTTGAAAATTCGTCCCCTTTGCTTGAAAGTTCACCTAATCATATGAAAATGAAAATTTTCGGTTGATAATGGGTTTTTGTTTTATTGTAAATTGAACTATTTTTTCGAAAATTCAAGTATGTGATTCAAAATTTAACAATTTTGTTTAAAATTGGATTATTTTGTAAAAAATGGAAAAGTCCTTGATTGAATATTTATCTGTCTATTGTAAATTCAACTGTCATTCTATAAGATTTATCTTTTTTAGTTAAACAATTCGAATACTTGTTTATAAATGTAACATTTTTTCAATCATTTAAGTTTTTCGTAAAACCTTCATTATTTTCTTTTAAATTGGTACCTAGCGCTTTAAAATTCACCTATATTATTGTAAATGATGTTCGGCTTATAATAATTTTTTTATTTATTAGAAAATCAACTATTGGTCAAAATTTGAACTATGTGAACTATGTGTCTTCCTCATTCCAAATACCAGTTATTTCAAGTCTCTCACGCTCAGTTAATCCAGGTGACAAAGCTCCTTCACCTCCCACCACTCTCCCTGTACGATCTCCCCCACTTCAGTGGCTGACCAATTAAAAGGAGTCCCGAAGACCGGTACTCACATGCGGGACGCATGCCTACAGCGCGCGCATCGATACAAGTCAGGGACAGCCAATGGACGTCGCTTGACAAAATCACCTCACGACTCGCGGTAGAGGTGGGGCCCAGCAGGCTTGAAATATCCGAACATTCACTTTTCGCGGACCTTTGAATAAATGAAATTTCACTCTATATTATCCAATCAACGTTTTATCATTTTCTCTCTCTTATATTTTCCATCTTTTCCTCGTAAATTTGTATCGAAAATCGTGCCTTTCACTTTGGGATTCTAAATTGAAATCCATTACCACCGAGAAGCAATTTGATAAAATAAATGTGTTCAATGCAGTGCCAATTGTGTGGTATGTATCATTTCGATCACAATGGTCGGATACATCCAGTTCCTATCGCACTTGGGCATTTGGCGAAATTCGCGGTTCGATACCGTTTGTAATAAAAATGAGCAAGGAGGTCACGGGCAGAATATAAAAGAAAGCAAGGAAATCGAGAATGGGCGTGGGAGTGAAATATAAGGGAGAGAGAAAGGTACCTGCAGTTTAATTAATAGCAGAACCACTTTGGAGGGAAAATATTTACTAAACAAAAAAAAATCATATTATATAAGTTTTAATAAAAGAATTTAATTTTTAAGACGAAAAGAAGTTTTTTTTAAGTTAAATTTTCAAGCAAGAACTTTTCTCGCAAAAAAGACGAATGTTTGATAAAAAATAAATTAAGTTTTAATAAAAAAGAACAATTTTACGCAAAGTTTAATTTTCAAAAAAAACTTTTTTTAAAATAAAATAGTTTAATTATTAACAAAATAATTAAATATTCAAGAAAATAGTTGAATTTTTATTCGCCTTGTTAAATCTTTGAACAAATAGTTGGATTAAAATTTTTTTTTTAATTGTCATTCAATAGTTGCATTTAAAAGAAAATTTGTGAACTATCTAGCAGATCAGACGCATTTTGACCATTGAAAAAAAGGAATGTTTGATCTAAAAAGTTCAGTCCCAACAAAAAAGTAGAATTTTTTAAGCCAAAAAGACAAATTTAGTAAAACAATATAACAATGATTAAATTATTATACTCTATTATTCTATTATTATAATATTGAATAATTAAATAAATAAAAATATATAAAACGATGAATGAATCTTTAACCAAGAACTTTTTTACATAAAAAGATGAATTTTAAATTTAATAAATTAATTTTCAATAAAAAACAGATAAATTCTTAACAAAGTAGTTGAACTCTTAAAAAAATTATTTTATGGTAAACAAAAAGTTGAATATTTACCAAAATACTTAAATTTTAAAAAAAGTTGCATTTATAATTAAACAGTTAAATTTTTTAAGTCAAAAAATGAATTTTCTAAAAGATAGTTGAATTTTAAATCCAAGAAGAAGAATTTTCTATAATTTTTTCTATAACTTTTTTTTCTATAATTTTCAAAATGGTTAAATTTCTCATAAAAGAATTTCGGAAAAGTAATTAAATTTTGAAAAAATTATTTAAATTTTCAACTAGAATCATGAATCATCAATAAATAAAAATTTTAACGACAAAATAAAACTTTTAACCAAGTAGTTCAATTTTCAATTAAAAAAATATTAGTTCATTCTTGTGTCAAAAAGACATCTTTTTTTAAAAAATTCTACTGTTTTGTTAAAAAATCCACATTTTCGTTCAAATTTATCTTTCTTGACTGAAAATAAACTTTTTGGTTAAAAGTTGATCTTTTTGTATTCAAAAGTGAACTGTTTTCTAAAAAATAAGATTTGAAAAATTTTACTTTCTTAATCAAACCTAATCGTTTTTTTTTTAGTAATAAATTTAGTAAGGTATCTATAATAATTTTATTTAAAAGAACGCATTCTCCTATTATTTCCCCATTTTTAACTTTCTTAGCTATAGTTAATTATTCATATTTGCTTCTATGAACAATTTCGGAATCAAGAATACTTATTAATTTGTTAATAAATTTAAATTAATAATGGCATATTTAGCATAATATTCTTAATAAACTTTCAGTTTCTCAGTGGATTCTCTTAGTTTTCGTAAAACGAAAATTTGTTACCGAGCTAATTTTCATTATTTTGTTTGTAAACCCTTAAGGGGATTAAAACTTCGCGGATTTTCGCCACATTCAAAATACGTCTAGGACGATGCATTGTTTGATGTAATATTTCAACGATATAATCTACAGGCAATTTTAATGGAGATAGCATAGCGATTTTTTTTTAATTTTCTTGTGATTGTTTTTTTTTTTTGTAATTTAAAATTGAGCGTCTTTTCACGCCTGTAAAATGCAACCCGCCAGATAATACTGTATGCCAAGTTGCATTAACCTGGTTAATTTTAAGTTGCATACGATCTTGTAGTAATCATTTAAAATTTTTCGAAGTTTCTCGAAATTGACTGAAATTAATTCCAATCTTTTAAAAGCATTTGAATTTTCTTAAATTCATTTAAATTTCTTGAAAATCCTTAAAATCTTGGAATTTTTTCAAATTCATTAAAATCTTTTTTAATCATTTTTCAAAAATTTGTTTGATATTCTTTAAAATCCCTAGAACTATTTTAAAATCTTAAAAAATGACTTGCAAATGCTTCAACCTTTTTAAACTATTTTTGGATTATTTTTAAATTCTTTAAAAAGAAACTTTAAGATCCTGCCAAGTCTCTAGTAATTCCTTAAAATCACTTGAATTCCTAGAAATCCTGTAAGATTTTTTGAAAATCCTTAAAGTCCTCCGAGTTTTTTTTTAATTCCCTTAACCTTCTTAGCATAATTGACTACAATTAATTAAAATTTCTTAAAATCCTTTTAATTTTCTTAGGTTCCTAAAAATCTCTAGAAAATCTTCAAAATCTTTAAATTTTTTAAATCCCTTACAATTTTTTAATTATTTTTGGATTATTTTCAATCCTTTGAAAAGAAAAATCAAAATTCCAAATATTAAAATTCGCGAATAATAAAATTGCCGAAGATTAAATATTCCTAATTAGAAAATTCCCAAATAATAAAATTCTCAAATAATAAAATTTCCGCATTAGAAAATTCTCGAATAATAAAATTCCCGACAGAAAATCGCCGAATTGGAAAATTCCCGAATTGAAACAATTACAATTTTTTATAAATATGTTTTATTCATTACAAATAAATAATGAATATTTATTTTTTCAAATTATTTTTAATGTTTACAATTTCGAAAATTATTGCTTATATTTAAAATAACAATGATTTTAAATAAAATATTTCTGAATGACACATTTTTTAAACGTGTATAATAATTTTAAAAAATTCAAAAATCGTTCGCGAATTTGCCCCTCGAACCCAAAAAAATCACCCTCTGTTTTCATCGTACCTTATATCGATTTTCAAAATCAATAAAAAATATTTGTGAGAAAATTGTAATTGTTTAAATTTGGAAATTTTCCAATTCGGATATTTTATAATTTGACAATTTTCGGTGGGCAATTTTATTATTCGGTAATATTATTCACTGCCGGGCATTTTAATATTCGGGAATTTTCTAATTCGGTAATATTATAAACTGTCGTGAATTTTATTATTCGGGAATTTTCCAATTCGGTAATTTTATTTTTCGGCAATTTTATTATTCGGGAATTTTAGAGTGTCGGGAATTTTATTTTTCGAGATTTTTCAGTCGTCACATTTTTTTAAGTCCTTTCAACTTCTTTCAAATCATTTTAAATACTTCAAAATTGAATCAAATTAATTAAAGTCTCTTAAAATCCTTTAAATTTGGTTAGAATCCTTAAAATCTATTGGAAATCCATAAAATCTTAGCATTTTTTGGAATTTTTCTAAATTAAAAAAATTCAAGAGAATTTCAAAGATTTAAAAAAAATCAGGGTGAATTCCAAGAAAAATATCAAATCTTTGAAACCCTAATAATTTCTGACACAAGAAGTGAAAAATTATTACAAAACAATTCAAGATAAATTCGAAAGAATTCGAATGAGTTGGAAAAATTTTAAGAATCGAAAAAAAATTTGATTAAATACAATAAATGTTGAGTGAATTTAAAGGAATTCGAAAGAAATGAGAAGAATTAGATGAAATTCATTAAAAAAATCAAACTAAATTTAAAAAGGAATTAAAGTGAATTAAAACAATTCAAAAATATATAAAAATTAATTCAATTGGGTAGAATTGAGTGAATTTGGAAGAATTCAAAAGAATTTAAAAGACCCTAAAATGAAATAAACTACCTTAAAATATCTCAAATATTTTAGAAAATAAATCTTCAACCCAAAAGGAAACTAATTTTCAATAAAATAGTTTATTTTTTAACCAAAATTAGAAGAATTACATTTTCACTTAAAACAATCAATTTTTAACCAAAAAATGAATTCTCAAGAAAAGAATTCAATTTTAAACCCAAAAGATGATTTTTTTAAAAAAATATATACTTTTAACTAAAAATATAAATTTTCATGTAAAAATTAAATAGTGACATCTTTCTTTTAAAAAATTAATTTGTAACTAAAAAGAAACAAATCTTCCAGCCAACTAAATTAGTTTTAATCAAGGTGATGAACTTTCAACAAATAATATGAAGTTTTGAACAAAAAATAACAAAAAATAGAACCGTTTAATTTTCTACAGAACAGAACATTTTTTAACGAAAAATATTACATTTCTATAAAGAAATAATAATTTTTAACCAAATACGTAAATTTTCAACTAAGAAGATAAATTTTCATTAAAAAACTAAATGCCTTATTTTGCAGTTAGTAAAATAAAGTTTCAACCATAAAAGAAACGAATTTTCAACAAAAAAGTTAAATTTTCAACAACAGAAATTAATTTTTAACTAAAAATGTGAAGTTTCAACTAATGAAAATACCCTTCTAGAAAAAAGTTCGATTTTCAACAAATATTAAAATTTCCACCTTAAACAGGTAAATTTTCAACTAAAATAGAATGATTAAATTTTCAATAAAAAAATTAGTTTTCCATCAAATCGAAAATAAATTTCCAACGAAATAGTATAATTTTCTACCAAGAGTTACATTTTCAGTTAAAAAATTAATTCTAAATAAGAAAAAAATAATTTTCAAATAGAAAAATGAATTTTCTACCGAAATAAACGAATTTTTAACAAATTACATGAATTTTGCACCAAATATTTGAAATTTTAAATATATTTAAGAAGCTTAAATATTTTTCAACAAATTCGAATTTTCAATAAAATAAGGAATTTAAAAAGAAATACTTGAGTTTCCAACTTAAGAATATAATTTTAAACCCGAAAATGCACGAGTTAAACTTTCAGTTCAGACCACTAATTTTCAACTAGAAAACATAATTTTCCACAAAATTATTAGGTTTTTAACAAGAAAGATTTTGCGAACTAAAATAATGACCCATGAACCAAATAAAATAATTTTTAACTAAGTAGTTTCACTTTTAACTAAATAGTTAAATTTTCAACCAATAAGGATGAATTCTCAACGAAAAATGTGATATTTGATATTTCAAGCAAATCGGATTTTAATTTTATATCAAAAATAGTTGAATTCAAACAAAAAAGATTAATTTTCAATAAAATAGCTCAAATCCTTGAGCAAATGAGATTAATTTCCAACCAAATAATGGTGATTTTTAATCATAATAATAAAATAAAATTCAAATTTTATTTTTTGAAAATTCCCTCTTATTATTATTGTATGCAGTCCGACATACAGTGCTAGCTGACGCTTTGCCTTTTAGTCCTTTTACAGGCGCAGAAAGACGCCCAATTTTCAATTACAAAAAAAAAAAAACATTTTTGTGAGGAATCGCTATGATCCTACGAGCAAAAAGGCGTTTTAATACCCTTAAGCGCGATTTTTCCGAAAAATGTTTTTTTTTTTTTTTTTTTAATTAAAAATGTATAGT
>JAWWLR010000155.1:411178-427767 GCA_035041075.1 Acraspis erinacei
GATTTCCAGACAGATTTCATTAATAATTTCCTGTTCTTCGCACTGCTATCAAGTACACAGCAGACGACGCTTTTTCAATGAAAAATTATTCCAAGACAGGTTAAAAACACGAAATTATCACAGTTTTGTGTAAAGTTTATTCGACGAGGTTAATTTTTGTTGCGTTTTTTCTATGACAAATACAAGTTCTAAGATTGAAAGTGACAAGGGATTATGTACTTATTTCATTTACTCTGATATTTAGTTATTGAAATTTATCTTTTAAATGTTAAACTGAGAGGAATTTTCTTTTATTTTTGGTTTTGTAAATAAATATTGAGTCTATTATATTTTCGAAATGTTCATGTCAATTCAATAAATAAATAACTATTTAATATTTATTAATGCTTTCAATACTTTTTACACTGGATTGCGTAGGTTATTCAAGCATTTTTAATCGACAATATTTTTTTCGTTACTCTAAAAACCGTTCCATAATACAGCCTTATTTTGAATTTCTCAAATGATGCCGAGACCTGACCCTCGTTTCTCCATTGTTTATTGAACAATTTTAACCTCAGCTATTTTCCAATAGGTTTGCACATTCTTCATGTCAAAACCGCGTTTATATATTAACCTTAAATTATGCCTCGCGCTTTGTGGGTCTCCAAATTCCGGAAGTTCCACTCATCATCTGCTGAAGCGACTCTCGGGACATTGATGAAAAACTAACCTTCAGCCTAGAAATAAAAAAAATAAAACTGGAGAAAAATAATGTCACTTACGAGGATTCCCAGTCGAACAGGATCAAATTCTTCACCTGTATTACGCCTATTTTCCAAAAACCGTTTACGCGGAACGGATCCAAGTCATTTTGACTCGAGGACCTCATTTTTGAAATCCAGCTGTGGTGGTTCAGAATCTGATGGCGAGTATGAAACTTCCAGTGAAGGTCGCTTGCATCCTGGACCGGAAGCGCGGTCATCACTATGTAAAGCCATTGATGTGTGAGTTAATTTTTTACTTAAAACAAATTTACAATAAATATTTATTTATTTTTCATCTGTTTTAAGGTTATATAATTATAATTTTTCTAAAATCCTTTGAGAAAATTCAAAAAGATTGATGGAATTTAAAAAAATAAATATTTCTATAAAAAGTTTAATCTTCAACTAAATAGTTCAAGTTTTAAACAAAACAAAACAAAAATTCTTAAGCAAAAATGTAATAGTTGATATTTCAATTTTGAAAGATTTTTATTTTCTACTCAAAAAGCGAATTTTCAACTAAAATGATAATTTTTCAACTAACAAAATAACTTTTTAACAAATTAGTTACATTATTAACGAAGTATTTGAATTTTTAAGCAAAAAAGATTAACTTATTCTTAACGAAAAAAGTTAAAGTTGATATTTCAATCCCAAAAAAATTTTATTTTATACCGAAAAAGGTTTAATTAAAAAAAAAGAAATTTTCATTTACATTAAAACTAAAAAAGATTATTATTTTAAATCAGATTTGAATTCACCCAGAAAGAGGAATTTTAAATAAAACGGTTTAATCCTATATAAAAAAATCAATTCTGAACCAAACAGGTGTAATTTGATTAAAAAGGATTAAATTTCCAAATTTCATATAAATTATGAATTTAAGATACAAAACAAAAATGTTGCAAAGTTATGACTTGAAAACGAAAAATTTTCAAATAATCATTTATTTATTATGTTTTTTGTTTATTTTTCTAAAGGATGTACAAATATAAATTTCCTAAGATTGTTTAAAAAATTCAAACAGAATTTAGAAAATTTCAGATCCAAAAAGATTTCGATTTTAAATCAAAAACAGTTAAATTCACTAAAACAAATATTTTTCAACTAAATTTATAAATTTTCTGTTAAAAAATTAATTTTGTAGTAAAAAAGACGAATTTTTGACTAAAATAATAAATTTTCGAGGAAGAGAATAAATTTATTACAACATAGATCAATTTTTAACCTTATATTTGAAATTTGATAACAACAAAAAAAATTAATCAATTCTCATCGAAAAATGTCAAAGTTGATATTTCAATCCCAAAAAATTTTTATTTTATGCCGAAAAAATTTTAATTAATAAAAAAGGAATTTTCAATAAAGTAGTTGACATTAACACTAAAAAATATTTTGTATTTCAAATTCAGAAAGACGAACTTTAAAACAAAATAGTTGAATCCTCAAGCAAAAAATTTAATTCTAGACCAAAAAGTGGCAATCTTAATAAAAAGAGATTAAATTTCTACTAAAAAAGGTAAATTTTCAACTAAAAAAATAATTTTTTAACCTAAATGGTGAATTTTCAAAAACAAGAAAAAACTTTTTAATAAAGTAGTTAAATTTTTAACCAAATAGTTAAATTTTCAGTAAAAAAGATTTATTAATTCTCAACGGAAAATGTGAAAGTTAATATTTCAATCCAAAAGGTTTTGATTTTATATAAAAAAAAACAGTTGCATTCATAAAAAACAAATTTTCAACAAAATAGTTGATTCTTCAACCAAAAACGAATTTTCAAGAAAAAAGTTAATCTTCAGCAAAAAAAAAGTTTTTAACGAAAAATGTAATAGTTAACATTATCATGAAAAAAGATTTATAATTTTTATTAAGGATTGAATTCATCTAGAAAGATGAATTTTAAACCAAATAATTGAATCCTCAACACAAAAATAGTTTTCAACCACAGTTTCAATTTTAATAAAAAAGATTAAATTTTCAGCAAAAACATGGATTTTGAGACCAAAAAGACGAATTTTCAACAACAAAAATATTTTGCAGTCAACAAAAAAATATAGGAAAATTATAATTTGAAGACACAAATAAAATTCAAAACTATTTTTGACAATTTCAGATGTGAAATTTTTTTAAGATTATTCTTGGACCCAATCCAAAATGTTTTAATTTTAAATAAAAAATAGTTGAATTCATAAAAAAAAAAGATTTTTAGCAAAGTAGTTGAATTTTGAACCAAAAAAGATTTTTCAGTCAAGGACGAAAAATTTAGGCAAATTATAATTTTAAAATAAAAAATAAAAATTTCAAATAGCAAACTTATTTTTAAAGTTTTTCGTATATTTGCTTTAATGTTATAAAAATATGACTTTCCTAAAATTCTCGAGAAAATTCAAACAGATTTTTGTAGTTGATATTTCAATTCAAAAAGGTTTTAATTTTAAATCAAACATAGATTTGAATTCATCCGAAAAGACGTGTTCTCGATAAAATATAAGTTGAATGCTCAGCAAAAAAAAATTAATTCTTAGCAATACTTCTGTAATTTTAATTAAAAAAATTTAATTTCTTTCAAAAAAAAATATATTTTCAACCAAAAAGAAGAATTTTCAACCAAAGAGTATCTTTCTTTAAAAAAAAATGTAGACAAACTGTAATTTGAAAGGAAATTTTATAGTTTATATAAAATCAAAATTTTAAATAACAATTAATTTTTCATAGTTTCTTTCCTCATTTTCTTTTAAATGATATAAATATATTTTTCTTTAGTTTCTCGAAAAGATTAAAAAAAGTTTTTGAAGATTTCAGATATTTCGAAAAAGTATCTAGAAAATTATTTTTTTTTACTTTTTTTATTTTACAGGATTTAAAAAAAATACTGACAAAATTCCTAAATATATTTGAAACTGACTCCAACTTATTTCTAAAATTCTCATAAAATCTTCCGGATCCTTTTTTGACAATTTTGAAATACTTTTGTAATTTTTTTAAATCTCTTAAAATGATAAAGAATCACTTTCAATATTCCCAGGAATCTTAAGATAAAAAACTTCAGAATTTTATTTCGAAGATCATTTCAAATGGTTACTTATTTTTCAAATATTTTTTAATATTCTTTCAAAATAAATTTTCTTTTCTCTTTAAACCTTCAAAAATTCTTAGAAAGCTTCTAAATCTTTTTTTTGACATCTTCAAAAATCAACATTTTGTTAACAAAAATTTTAATCCTTGCAATTTTTAAATTATTTTTTAATTTTTTTTAAGCTCCTATAATTAGGAAATATCTTCTGAAGGCATTACAAATTTTCCAAACTGTTTGAATCCTACAAAAATGAAAAAATGGCCTTGAGATCTTCCAGATTCTTTTTCAACATATTTTGAAATCTTCAAAGCTTAAAATTAATCTTTCAAAGTAAAACCTAACTCATTTAACATTTTGCCAGAAATCTCATTGCGGGTGCCGGTAATTTTTTAAAGAATTCTGTTAATTTATAATTTTTAATAATATAGATCAATTATATATATATATAGACTTTAGCAATAAATTTAGTTTTGTTAATTGAAACATTTTAACTAATTCAATTTTCAAATAAACAGATAGATTCTCGACGAAAAATGTAATACTTGATATTTCGATTCAAAATTGTTTTTATTTTTTTGAAATTTTAAGAAATATTTTCAAAATTTGGTTTATTTCCTACAAAAATTATTTTTTTTAAATAAAAAATCCATTGAAATTTCTCCAGGACTCTTAAGAAAATATTTTCATTTTCTTGAAACCTTTCAAAATTCTTGAAGAGTATCTAATTTTTTATCCAAATCTTTAGAAATCTACTTTTTTAAAATGTTTAAAAAATCTTCGGAGCTGTTGAATTGAACTTTATTTTTGTTAACTTTTATATAGTTTTTCAAAGCTTCTTATTTTGTCAAATAAAAAATTTTTTCATTAAGATCTTCTCCATTCCTTTTAAAATTTATAGGAAACTATTAGTCATTCTTTGAAATCTTTGTGATATTTTTTAAATTAATTTTCTAAGCTAAAAAATTATTTGAAATTTTCTGGGACTGAGAAATAAAAAAAAATACAAAATTCGGAATCTGAAAAATTAAAAAAAAATTATTCCAAATAGCGTTTCTCTACGTTAGAAAATTCTCGAATTTAAACAATTAAAAAATTATTTTTTAATCATTATTATTCATTTATTATCAATACCGCAATAGAAAATACAAGTCAAACACATTTTTCTAATGTTCAATGTATTTAAATGTTAAAAAAATTAAAATAAATATAATTTTAAAAAAATTATTCCTTGCATTTAGAATGTTTTTTATTAATTATTTTTATTTCAAATTCAAAAACAATAATTGATTGATTAAAAAACTATTTTTTCAATTATCAAAATATTTTAATTTTCTAGCGTCGCGAATTTTTCAGTATCAGATATTTCATAATTCGGTGTGGAAAAGCTGGGTAAGAGATGGAGGGAGAAAAGGATGTGACATGGAAAAGGGAACTAAGAGAGTGAAGTATGGGAATGAGAAAGTATATGGGAGGAGGTCTTAAGGGAGTAGAAGCTGTAGTATGAGTGATGTATAGGGGAGTAGAAAGGGAAGCAGAGGAGGGGCGGTTCCTAACATTTTCCCTGATTTCCTGATTCATCTCGTTTCGATTGGATAGGTAGCAGAGTTAGGACATAAATTGAGGAAAAGGGAAAGTAGGTGATTGGTGAACGGATGTAGCATGGCGTAGGAGAGGAAAAGCACGGTGTAGGAGAAGACGAAAAAGGGTGGAACATAGAAAGGGAAAGTACGAGAGTATGGGAGTGAGAGTGCAAGTAGAAGGAGGTCATAGGGAAGTGGGAGGGGTAGTATGATTGGTGTGTAGGGGAGTAGGAAAGGAAGCATAGTAGGAATGGGACGCAGTTTCTTGACATTTTCCCCGATTTGAAATAAAAATTGGTCTCTTCCAGTTTCAATTGAATAAGTAGTAGATTAGGGGAAGACTGAAGTAATAAAAATGAAAGGCAGGACATGGGAGAAAATAGAGAGGATGTAGGGATGTTTAGAAGAAAATGAAAAGCATCCTGAAGGAAAAAGGCGAAAAAGTTTAGCGGGTGCGCAGATGAAGTAGGAGGAAGTGCTAGAGGAATTGGAGAAGTAGAAGGAGGGATTTGAAGGAGAGTAAGATCGAAGGTAGGAGAGGCGAGACGCAGTTTCTTGAAATTTCGCCCAATTTTGAAATCGAATGGATCTCTTAGGGTTTAGATCATGTCAGTAGTAGGGAGGGAAGAGTAAACTAAGAAAGAGGTAAGCCAGGTGATGAGAAAGAGGAGAGGGGATGCAGGGAGATACAGAATGAGAAGAAAAGCGTAGTGAGAGAAGAAACGGTAGACCAGTAGGATATAGAAAGGGAGTAGGAAATGGAAGTATGGAAGTGGGATGGAAATTAGGAGGGGGCCGTTGAGGAGAGAGAAGAGTACTCTCTGTTGGTAGGAGAGTTGTAGGGAAAAGTATTATAGAGGTGGGAATAAGGTTAAAAGAGAAAAAGGAAATATGAAAGGAGATGTATCTAAGGATTGGTGAAGTAATCAAGGAAATGGGAGGGAACGAAGAGTGAATATTAGGAGAGTATAAGAAGGCTTGGTGGTAGGGGAAGTAGGGGAGGGGATAAACGTCCTAATGGTTAAACGAAACTATTTATTCCTTATCACTATACAGTGTACGTGATTCCGGTGATATAATGGTCAATGACGATGCATCCAGTAAACCGGAAGTTGCCACGGAACTTAGGTTAGAGATGGTCGGAAGTACCAAGAACGAGAATAGTGCGGAAACAGAGAATACTGTCGGAGAAACTGTATCCCTTGCCACATCTAAAACGGAACTTCAAGTTAAAGTTCATTCTCTCCAGGAGACTGATCAATTAGTTTCATCGTTTTTGGAACCAGTGGTCTACTCTGAACCTGATAAAAGTTCCGAGTGCTTTCCCTCAGATTCCCTTCAAACTTTACAGTCCGGGAGAAGTCAGTCTGATTTAGTCTTGTCCATTGGGAAGAACTCTAATACAGATATTCAAAGTATTTATAAGGAAAATAAATTTCAATCAGAAACTTATTCGAACTCAATTGAAACGAACTCTGTTTTTAAGTTGGACCCAAATAATTTTGAATTTAATGAAAATGATAAAACAACTGGAGAAAATATTGATATTCTTCATGACGAAACACCGATTCTTATAGGTAAATGAGAGGTCTGTACTCGCAGATAATTTATTTTAGAAACAATTGCCATTTTTTAAAGAGTGTGCTCATATTAAGTTTCGATATTTTCAGTGATATTTGACTCATCCCTCGATCTTGTGACAATTTGTGAAATTTTAGGGAATCTCCTCCTCCAAATTGGGACGCTAAAGCTGACCCTCATATTTTTTAAGTACAAAATATAAATTAAATTTTATATAAAAATTCATCGAACAATAATTAAGGAATAACATGCAATTAGACAATAGATTAACTTAAAAAATTAAAGTTTGAATTTCAACTGAATTAATAGAAACCAATAAGAAAATCTAATTGTTTTTGGTTAAGACTTAATCTCCTTTTTTAAGCCCACCATTATATTTTTGATTTGGAAATAATCTAACATATTTAAAAAAAGGTTTTACTACTTGTTTACAAATTTAATTACATCGTTAAGAAATCAGTTATTTTATTGAAAAATTATTTTTTTTTTTTGGTCAAAAATTCAGTTAATTATTTGAAAATAGAACTACCTCCATCAAAATTAACTATTTTTAAACAATTATTTATTTGTCTGAAAATTAAACTATTTTGTTAAAACTTTTTTCAGTTTTGGTTCAAAATTAAATTTCTTAACTGAAAATTTAACTATTCCATTTTTAAAGGGATTTTTAAATGTTTCAGTTTTAAAATACTTTCTCGAAAATATTTCATTTTATTAAAATTCATCAGTTAATTTAAAGATGCATCGGTTTGGTTACAAATGTCACTATTTTGCATTAATCTGTTTTTAGTCGAAAATTGATATTTCCTGGTTAAAAAATCACGTATTTTGTTGAAAATTCGTTTTTTTGTACAAAATTAGTTTTGTGAACTAAAAATTTATCAATTCAATTTTTGGTTAATAATGTATCATTTTGAGACGAAAATTCAACTTTTTTTTTACAAATTAAATCTTTGGTAAAAATGTTCATTTTTCAATTAAAACGTCAATTCCTTTCTAAAATATTCGAGATTTAAGATTGAAAATTTAAATATTTTTTTTTAATGTTCTTCTATTTAAGTAGAAAATAATCTATTTTTTTAAATGCATTTTTTGGTTGAGGATTTAATTACTTGGTTAAAAATTTATTATTTTGTTGAGAATTCATATTTTTCAGTAGATAATTATTACTCTTGGTAAAAAATCAACTTTTTGGTAGAAATTTTAACTCCTTTGTTGAATATTGATTTCTTCTCTAGAAAATCATTTTTATTAAATATTTATTAGTTTAGTTAAAAATTCACCTCTTTGGTTGAAAAATCAAAATCTAACTCTTTTGCAAAAAATTATTTTTTTATTAAATTGAGAATTAATTTTCTTAGCTGAAAATATGACTTCCGATTTTTTAATTAACAATTGATAATTTCTGATAAAAAATTGATTTATTTTGTTGAAAATTCATTTTTTTCTGGGGAAAAAAATTAATATTTTTGATTGAAAGTTAATCCTTTTCGTTCAAAAATATAACTGATTTGAAAATTAATCTTTTTTTTAATTAATGATTAAACTATTTTTGTTTAAAATTCGTCTTTTTTAATGTTCAATGGGAGTATTTTTTATTTAAAATTAAAGTATTTTTTCTTTGAAATATTAATTATCACATGATTCGTTAAAAATTAATTGCTTCTTGTTAAAAAATAAAATACTTCTTTGTTTGCAAATAAATCTTTTTAGTCGAAAATTGATGTATTTTGTTGAAAATTTATTTCTTTCGTAAAAAATTAAATAATTTAACGATTTCATTTTTAGTAACAAATTTAACCTTTTGAACTTAAAATTCATCTTTATATTTTTAAAATTAAATTTCTTGTTGAAAATCCTTATTTTCCGATTTAAATCTCAATTTTCTTCTTGAAAAATTGATTTTTTTACTTGAAAACTTCATTATTTTATTAAAAATTCGACTCTTCGAGTAGAAAAACAATCTTTTTGTTGAAAATTCATAAGTCTGGTTGAAGATTCGACTATTTAGTCAAAAATTTGTCTTTTTGACAAATATTCAAAAGGGTAAAAATAATTTTTTGTATGGAAAATTAGTTTTGTAAACTAAAAGTTTAAGGATTTCGTTTTCTGATGGAAATTTATTTTTTAGATCTAAAAATTCACCTTTATTTATTGAAAATTCATCATAATGTATTAAAATTAAATTTCTTGTTGAAAATTATTTTTTTCCAGGTTAAAATTAAACTGTTTTTTCGCAGATTTAACTTGAAAGAATTGTAGATTTAAATTTTAGCTAAAAAACTCTATTTTGTTTAAAATTTGTTTAATTGAGTAGAAAATTAATTTTTTATCTAAAACTCATCTGTTTGGTTGAGGATTCGATCATTTTCTTAGAAATAGTTAATTTTTCGTTAAATTCAACTGGTCTTTTTTGCTCAATTCAACTCATGGATAAATCTTTCTTTTATAGAAAATTATTTTTTCACTTAAATTTGACTGTTTCATTTTTTGTTAAACAATTATCTTTTTCAGTTAGAAGTTCAACTATTTAATTGAAAATACGCCTGTTATTGAAAAAATAATTTTCTTCTTTCAAAATTCACATATTTAATTAATTACTCAAATATTTTGTTATAGGTTTAACTATTTTGTTAAATTAATATTTTTTTTGTGAAAAATGAAATTTTTTGTTGAAAAAATGCTAAAATGAATTAAATGGTTTCAAATGAGGGGGAAAAAATGGTTAAAATTTGTTTGTAGATTTTTACGTAACCAATTATGTGGTTTATATTTAGCGACATCACAATTTGAAAAATGGAAAATTGCATTTAAATTTTGAACAGTGGTTCTAAATATATTTACGCACATTTATCTGGCACATTTGAGTTTTTATTGTGTTTAAACAGTGAAATTTTATAATTTTTTTATTTGGATTGTAACTGATATCAGGGTTTTAGAGCCCTAGCTAAACTAAAATTAATTAAATTGAATTACTAGAAAAAAAAATACTTAAAAGGAATAAATATTTTATCCTTTTTCAGGAACTAATCCTGAACTATCACCTAGTTCTGTTAACTTAAAATATGAGGAACCAAATGTCAATTCTGATCTAAAGAAACATTTGATGAAGAATTTAGAAATAATGTCCCAGATCGAGAACGATTTTGCACCACTCCGAGATAAAATGAATCAAATTTTCAACCAAGTGCGAGACCTAAGAGGAATGTCTTTTGATTTTGGTCCAACCTACAATAATCTATTAGGAATTTCAAACTCAGGATGTTTCTCAATTAGGGAAAATTCAATGTTTCAAAAAGATTCCGTTCGTTCTACTTCACTTTTACCATCACTTTATCATTCACCTTCTATGGAAGATAAACTCAACCCTAGTAATTCCTATCACACCAGAAAAAATTATGTTTCACAAACTTTGCAACCTGCTCAAGAAAAACTTTGGTTCAACGAAAATTTGTCTCCTCGCCCCTTCAAATGTATAAATCATCCAGGAACTTGTAACAAAGGAATACTACCAAACCAGTTAAAAAACTGCCCTCATGCTTATCCTGATAAGGAATTAATTACTTTAGAAAGTTCCCATCTTCAAGAATCCTTCGTTTCGAACAGTTTATCTAATTTTCATGGACATCAAGTCCCTTATCTTGGAGATAATTCACGACACATTAGCTTGAACAGTTTCCCTATAGTGCAGCAGCATTTGCATTCCTTTCATGCAAATGTCCTCCCAGGTAATTCGGAAAATTTGCATCAGCGTTACATGAGCAAAGTACCCACCTTAGAAACTTCGGATTCCAGAGAACACAAGGAAAGCAAGACAGTTTCGATTCGAAATGGCAACAACCTTTGCAAGTTCGAGAAGCAATGTTGTTCTCGACACCACAAATCTGTCACTAAAAAAGGATTGCGAGAAACCGATCCAAATTTGGGAAGCTCTTTTGAAAAAGTCAGCAAATGTGAAAAACCTGACATGATCAGAAAATCGGATACAGTCACACCTTCAAATGAAAAGAGACATAAGAACTCGACTCGAAGTCGTCGGCGAAGATGCAAACGACACTGTTGTGATTTGCGTCATCAGATTACACCATCAGTTAATTCTATCCATAAATGCAGCCCTGCAGAAATGATGGAAATTTCAAAGGAGTTGGCAAATCCTTCTTCAGAGAATGGCGAGACAAGCAGTGCAGTCTGTGAAACCTTATCTTGTCCTGGACGGCCACCACAACTAATTAGAGAGCTTACTCTCATTACGAAAGAGATTGTGGCTGGTGAAGAATCCTCTAATCAGGCAGAACCAAATCTGGAATCTACACAAGTTCCAAGTACAAGTTCCGGAAATACATTCATAACGGAAATAACATGTTTACCAAAGAATTCCGTTCTTTTGAAATCTACATTCAATGATAAAATATTGCCATCAAAAGCCTCTGCCGTTGAAAAAATATTAGCAACGGAGTCTTTATTTCAGCGGAAAAGATCCGATCTTGTTCAAAAGAAGAGCTCTTCTATTTTTAGTTATAGTAGTCAAATCAGCAGACCTCAAGAATGCAAACGAGTGATTCAAATCCTGGGTCATAAATGTCTGGATAAAGCCTGCAACACAGAAAATAGTGTCGAGGGAGAATACCGGAAGGATCTATTAAATGTCAAAGCGAGCAATTTAGAAATGTCTGCATTAAGTGTGTCAAAAGAAATGATGAAAAAGTCTCTGACAATATTAAAGTCTGACATATCCGAGAAATGCAGTCGGAAATCAATTTCCAATCAGCATTCAAAGATGAGCTTACCCAAGACCCATGAGAAAATCACGGTTGTACCGATCATTTTTAGCTCTGGTATCTCTGAGCCTCTGAATAGAAACCTTGATTTTACGAGTTCTCGGAGAAGCGGAAATACTCATAAAAAAACAGTTCCACTGAATGCTGAGAGTGAAGGTGGATCTTCAGAGAGCAATTTTTCGTTGTCTACCCGGGCAGAATCTTTTGCAACGGAGATAAGCCATTTGGCTAAAAAATGTGCTTTCATCGTGGACAGCAGAGGGAGGATCAGTAGTGGGACGACTTTAAATAGTGAAAGCAGTTCCTATTCATTTAAAAAGTCCCTGGGCTCACCAATTAGGATTGAAGGAAGAAAAAAGAATGGTAATGAATCCAGGACAAGGGAAATATCTTCCAGAAGTTCAATAAGTTATCAAACCTCTATAAATCCTGTTAGAAATTCTGTTGCTGTCAGGAGGATTCGAGGGATAAGAACTTCTCCCGAGGATTTTATCTACGAGTGATTCCTTTGATCCTCAGGACTTTGTTCAATTCATTCTTTCTTACATTGTCGTAGTGATCAAGTGCGCTTGGAATAAAAGTATTTTTTATCTTTATGCACCACTTTTATTTCATTTATGGAAGCCTTTCTTTTTATAACCAGAGTATCTACCAGACGCACAATTTTAAATTTCTGATTATTTTCCAGTTTTCGCTTTGCCAATTATTTATTTTTCCGGTCTATCGATTATACTTTTTTTTTTAAATTCCCGTGTTTTTATTTGTTCCAAATCAGACTTATAATTCCTTATGACGTTTCCCAGCTTTAAATCAAAATTTTAATTCTTTTACAAAATTTAGTTGTTCAAGTCCAGAATGAAGGCAATCAGGGAGATCATGAAATGTTCAAGGAATTCAGACAATTAAAAAATTTAAAAATAATTTTATATCCAAATTTTCAAATAATTAATTTTGCTTTATTACAAAATTTATTTCTTAATATTTCCAAACATTGCTTATAGAAGATAACATTTAAATTTTAAATTATCGTTTAGTATTCAGAATAAATTCTGTTCTTAAAACTTTGCTAATACACTATAATTTCTATACTTTTTTCATTTTTAAAGAGATAAGAAAAATTAAATTTTGGGAAAAACTTATTTTTAAGAATTCGACTAAATTAGAAGCTTTTCAATATTTTAGAAAGATTTTGAGATTAAATTTTTCAGAAGATTTCTGGTAATTTTTTAATGATTTAGGCTTACCTTTAAAACGATCATTTTAAATTTTCAGATTTAAAAATGTGTGGAAAAGATTAAAGGCTTGAAGAAAATTCTTTTAATTTTCCAGAATTTAAACGATTTTTTAGATAAGTTTAAGAGATACTTCGAAATTTTTGAAATGATAAAATATTGGTAAAAACTCATAATATGTTTCAGGAATTTCGTAAGGTTTTAATAAATGAAAAATATTCTTTAAGTTCTTAGAAAAAATTAAAATAGATTTTTTTTATTCTGAAAAATTAACCTTAAGAGAATGTTTTAAAAAATTCAAAAGATTTCTTAAATTGTCAAAGAATAATCTGAAAGATTTTTAAAACGATTTTTGTAATTGTGCAGAATTTAAAAGTATTAGAACATTTAAAATTTGTTAAAGGATTTTAAAAAATTTCTTAAGGTTTGTGGGAAAAATTAGTTGATTTTTTACATTTAACAATGAATTTTAAGAGAAAACTAAAAAACAATTTAAAAGATTTTAGATGAAATTCTTTAATTTTCTGAATTCCTGGAATATTTTTATTCCCTAAATGTTCTGCAATCATTGAAATTATCTAAATTCCTGGAAATCCTTTAATATCCTCAATTCCTTGAATATTCAGAATTCTCTAAACTCTTTGATTTTTCTGAATTCCCTAAAATCTTAAAATATTCTTAACACCCTAATCTTTCTAAAATCTGTTAAATTCTCTAAATTCCTTAAAATCTCTGACTTCCTTAAATTCTCTGAATTTCTTAAGTTCCCTGAATTCTTTAAATTCTCTAAAATCTTCAATTCTCTAAATCCCATAAATTATCTGAATTCCTTAAATTATCTTAAATCCTCTATTTCGCCAAATTCCCTGAAACCATAGAATATTCTGAATTCCATAAACGTTCTGAAATCTCTTAAATTTTATGAATTCCTTAAATTCTCTAACTTCCTTAAAATCTTATAATTCTTCAAATTCTCTGAATGCCTTAAATTCTCCGAATACCTCCAATTCTATGAATTCATTAAATTCTCTGAATGATCTAAAATCTCTGAATTCTCTGAATACCCTAAAATCCCCAAATATTCTAAATTCCCTAAACGTTTTGAAATCTCTTGAATTCTCTGAATTCCTCGAATTCTCTAAATTCCTTAAAATCTTCGAATTCCTCAAATTATTTGAATTGCTTAAATTCCTTGAGTTTCTGAAATCCTCTGAATTCTTTAAATTCTCTTAAATCTTTCCATTATCAAATTCCTCAAATTATATGAATTCCTTAAATTTTGTGAATGCGGTAAATTCTCTGAATTGCTTAAATTCTCTGAATTCCTTAAATTCTATGAATTCCTTAAATTCTCTGAATACCTTAAATTCTCTTAATTGCTTAAATTCTTTGAATTATTTAAATTCTCTGAATTCCTTGAATTCAATCAAATCTCTGAATTCTCTGACTTCCCTAAAATCCTCGAATATTCTGAATTCCCTAAATGATCTGAAATCTCTTAAGTTCTCTGAATTCCTTAAATTCTCTAAATTGCTTAAAATCTTCGAATTCATCAAATTCTCTGAATTCCTTAAACTCTCTAAATTCCTTCAAATCTTCGAATTCTTTAAAATCTCTGGATTCCTTAAGTTCTCTGAATTCCTTAAATTGTCTTAAATCTTTCACTCATCTAGATTCTCCAAATTCTATGAAATCATGGAAATCTCTAAAGTCTTTCATTTCCCTGAATTCCCTGAAATCCTCGAATATTCTTAATTACTTAAACATTCTGAAATCTCTGAAATTCCCTGAATTCCTTAAATTGTCTAAATTTCTTAAAATCTTCGAACAGCTCAAATTCTTCGAATTCCTTAAATTTTCTGAATACCTTAAATCCTCTGAATTGCTTGAATTCTATGTATTCCTTAAATTCTATGAATTCTATGAATTCTCTGACTTCCCTAAAATCCTCGAATATTCTGAATTCCCTAAATGTTCTGAAATCTCTTAAGTTCTCTGAATTCCTTAAATTCTCTAAATTCCTGAATATCTTCGAACTCCTCAAAATCTCTGGATTCCTTAAATTCTCTGGCTTTGTGAAATTCTCTGAATTCCCTAAATTCTCTTTGAATACTCTAAATTCCCTGAATTGCTTCGATTCTCTGGATTCCTTAAATTCTCCGAATACCTTAAATTATCTGAATTGCTTCAATTCTCTGAATTTCTTCAATTCTATGAACTCCTTAAATCCTCTGAATACCTTAAATTCTC
This sequence comes from Acraspis erinacei, assembly GCA_035041075.1. Lineage (NCBI taxonomy): Eukaryota > Metazoa > Arthropoda > Insecta > Hymenoptera > Cynipidae > Acraspis > Acraspis erinacei. The sequence goes on from JAWWLR010000155.1 coordinate 426,425, forward strand.
TGAATTTCTTAAATTCTATGAATTCCTTAAATTCTCCGAATACCTTAAATTCTCTGAATTGCTTAAATTCTTGGAATTCCCTAAATTATCTGAAATCCTTGAATTCTATAAAATCTCTGAATTCTCTGAATTCCCTGAAATCCTCGAATATTCTGAATTCCCTAAATGTTCTGAAATCTATTCAATTCTCTGAATTCTTTAAATTCCTTAAAATCTTCCAATTCCTCAAATTCAGAATTCTATCCGAATTCCTTAAATTCTCTGAGTTTGTGAGTTTCTGAAACTCTGAATTCCTTAAATTGTCTTAAATCTTTCAATTATCTAAATTCATTAAATATTATGAATTCATTGAAATCTTTGAAGTTCTTGATTTCTCTCAATTCCCTGAAATCCTCGGATATTCTGAATTCCTTGAACGTTCAGAAATCTCTTAAATTCTGTGAATTCCTTAAATGTTCTGAATACCTTAAATTCTATGAATTGCTTCAATTCTCTGAATAACTGAAATTCTCTGAATTTCTTAAATTCTTTGAATTCCTTAAAGTCTCTGAAGCCATTGAATTCTATAACATCTCTGAATTCTCTGAATTTCCGGAAATCCTCGAATATTCTGAATTCCTTAAATCTTCTGAAATCTCTTAAACTCTCTGAATTCTTTAAATTCCCTAAATGCCTTAAAATCTCCGAATTTCTCAAATTCTCTGCATTCCTTAAATTCTCTGAATACCTTAAATTCTCTGAATTGCCTAAATTCTCTAAATTTATGAAATTCTTTGAATTCTCGAAAATCTGTTATTTCTCTGAAATCCCTGAAATCCTCGGATATTCTGAATTCCCTAAACGTTCTGAAATCTATCAAATTTTCTGAATTCCTTAAAATCTTCGAATGTTTCGCATTAAATTATTCAAATCTTAGAATTCCTTAAATTCTCTGAATCCTTTAAATTTCCTGAATTTCTTTAATTCACCGAACTGCCTAAATTCTCTGAAATTTTCAATTGTATACATTTCTTAAATAATCCGAATTCCTTAAATTCTCTGAATTGCTTAAATTTCCTGAATTCCTTAAATGCCCCGAAATCCATAAAGTCTCTGAATTCCTTAAATTCTTTAAATTCCTTAACTTCTCCGAATTTCTTGCATTCTCTGAATTCCCTAAATTATTTAAATATTCTGAATTGCTGAAGTTCCCTAAATTCTCTAAATTCTTCGAACTTCCTAAATCCTCTAAAAATTCTTCGAATTCCTTGTGATCCTTGCATTTTTTGAACATTATAAATTTATTGTATTCTTTAAATTTTTGAAAATTTTAGAATTTCTTAAATTCTCTAAAATCTATCATT
>JAWWLR010000155.1:430620-442083 GCA_035041075.1 Acraspis erinacei
ATTCTTCTGAATTCTTTGAATTATTTTAAAATCCATGGAATTCAGGGAGTTCTAAAAATTAAGGAAATGCCACGAATTTATAATTCAGGTACATCTGCGAATTCGAAAGAATTCAGTAGATTTTCTTTAAAAAAAGTAATTTCAATAAAAATTTAATTATAAATATTAAATAATGCATATTTTTAGATAGCTTTTCAATTTTCAAAGACCCCGTTTCATGTTGATATGTGAAAAATAAACAAAAATTTCTTGAAAAAATACCATGCCTCTGAAATTATTATTTTTGTTGTATCCTTCTTTTATATTTGCACATTATTAATTGGCAATTCAATTAGAAAATAGTGCAAAAATTTGTCAAAGAGTTAAAAGCTTACAGCATTAGTAACGTTACTCCCAGTCCTCTACACTCTACAGTAAAAGGTTTCGCCCATTTGAACGAGCATCGGAATAATGAAAAGTGCTGAAAGTTGAAAAGGTTTCTTAAAATGAACTACTTCAAAAATTGACCCCTTTCGTGCAATGCTAAAAAGGACCTCGCTATCAGACCTCGTTATTAGAGATGAAATTGCGAATCGTCATAATTGAGATTGCATAATTTTAATCGAAGAATGCGATAAATGTTAATTAAGAATATACAAATGACTTGTACATATTTTGAAAATCTGTAGTAGTCATTTGCATCCATAATTTTTTACAAAAACGCGTTTAACATTTGAGAGTAACTTTTTGTTCATTTATAGCAATTAAAAGATCGAGAAGACTGAAAAATTAAATTCGCCTGAAAGGAGTAATTAATTTAGTTCATGTGACAAGTTTTATGCGTGTAGGTATAATTTCATCAGACGCAAAGTACGTCTGACCTATGTCTGCAAACAATTTATAGAAGCGGAAAATAGGATTATGATTAGAATGTTAATTCACTTTATTTATTGCGTACTTTGTATTATGAGAATCGAGATTCAAGACGAGACACGATACAAGACGAGACGAGATTCAAGACGACATGATATTCAAGATTAGATTCGATGCAAGACGAGACGAGAGTCAAGACGAGACGAGAGTCAAGACGAGGCGAGACGAGAGTCAATACGAGGCGAGAGTCAATAATAGACGAGATTCAATGCCATAAAAGATTTAAGACGAGACGATATTCAAACAATGGTGAAATTCAAGAAAAAGCAAAATTCAAGGCGAGACGAGATTTAAATGACGAAATTCAAGACAAGATGAGACTCGAAATAATACTAGATTTAAGACAAAACGAGATTAAAAAATACGATAAGAGATTAAAAACGGGACAAGATTCAAGGTGAGACGAGATGCGAAAAATGGCGAAATTCCAGATGAGAGTTGAGGGAATTCGAGATTTGAGACGCGACGAGAATCAAGATAAGACGAGATTCAAGACTTTGTACGATTTTAAATGAGACGAGATTCAAGCAATGATGAGATCCAAGAAAAGGCGAGATTTAAGTCTAGACGAGATTAAGGCGAGACGATATTCAAGACGACACGATATTCAAGACTAGACGAAATTCAAGACAAGACGAGATGCAAGACGAAACCAGAATACGAGATTCAAGACAAGTCAACGGTCGAAAAAGACTAGATTCAAGACAAAGCGAGATTAAGAAAGACGAGACGTGATTAAAAGCGATGCAAGTTTCCAAGCAAGACGAGATTCGATATTTGAAACGAAACGAGATTCAAGATAAGACGAGATTCAAGAATTTTCAAGATTTGAAATGATACGATTTTGAAACAATTACGAGATTCAAGTTGAGACGAGATTCAGAATAAAAGATATTCAAGACAAGACGCAATTCAAGACAAGACCAGATTTAAAACGACGCAATATCCGAGAGTAGGCGTGAGTCAAGACGAGAAGAGATAAAAAAGGACGAGATTCAAGATGAGACATCATGACGAGACCAGATTCAAGACAAGATGAGATTCGAAAAAATACTAGATTTGAGACGAAACGAGATAAAAAAAGACGACCAGAGATTGAAAACGAGACAATAATTAAGGTGAGTCGAGATTCGAAAAAAGGCGAAATTCCAGATGAAATTCGAGAGAACTCAAGATTTGAAAAGAGACGAGAATAAAGATACTATACGCGATTTAAGACGAGACGATATTCAAACAATGATGATATTCAAGAAAAGCAAGATTCAAGACGAGATGAAATTAAAAAATACGAGACTCAAGACAAGTCAACGTTCGAAAAAAGACTATATTCAAGACAAAACGAGATTAAGAAAGACGAGGCGTGATTAAAAACGATACAAGTTTCAAGGCAAGACGAGATTCGATATTTGAAACGAGACGAGGTTCACGATAAGACGAGATTCAAGAATTTTCAAGATGATACGAGATTAAAAAAGACGGCACATTAATAAAAACAGTACAAGATTCAAGGCAAGACGAGATTCGAGATTTGAGACGAGACGAGATTCAAGATGAGACGAAATTGAAGACGATGCATGATTCGAAATTTTATTTGCGACGAGACAAGGTTCGAGACGATAGAAGTTTCGAGATTTGATTCGAGGCGAGATTCGAGACAAGATTCGAGACGAGATTCGAGATAAGACCCTAAAGTAGACTTATGTGAGTTTTACACTAAACAGGATTATTTTTTAACCAAAATTTTCAATTTTTAAATAAAATTTATGAAATTTCGTCCAAATGTTTCAATCTTGAACAAAAATCGTGATTCACCAAACAAAGAAGTATATTTTCCTTCCGAAAAATATGAAATTTCAAAGATAATATATACATTTCCAACGAAATATTTCAATTTTTTAATTAAAACATAAGTATTTTTAACCAAAAAAGAACGAGTTTTTAACCAAATATTTTAATTTTCAACCAGAAAGTCACGTAATACATATAGTATCACTTATTGTTTACAACATTTTTTAAAATACTTATTTTAAAAATTTTGACCTGCTTATATTTTTAATGTCAGGAAATAAAAACACAGAAAGAAACTCAAATATTTACCAAAAATGTCGAAAATGAAATACGAAAGATTTCAAGGGCAATTGCTTTTATTTTGGAAGATTTTTTAGGAATTTTTTTAAAAAATTGATTTGCTTTGCAATATTTAAAAGTTTTGAAGAAATAAAAAAAAATTTTGGAAAATATTCATTTATTTCAGATTTGGAAATCAAATCTTCAAGATACTTCAGGATTATCAAAAGTTTCCACAAAGTACAAAAATTTCCTTATATTTTAAGGGAAGCTGAAAATTATTATTTTTTTTTTGTTTGAAAAATTAGATTTAGGATAACATTTTTAATAAAATCTGAACATTTTGAAGGACTCAAAATTGCTAAATAAGAGTCTAGTAAGTTTTAGGAAAATTTTCCTAATTTTAAAAGATCTTAAAAAATGTTAGGTAAACATTAAATTTTCCTTTCAATATATTTGCAAGTCTTCGAATTTTTGAAAAGATTTTAAAATACTTGAAATCTTGATGGGATTTACAATAACTTGAAACAGAATAAACATTTTCGAATATTTCAATTTCAACAAAATAAGCCTTTTAAGAATTTTAAAGGATTTCAATAAAATAAAAAAATTCTGGAAAAATTTCAAATTATTTTTCATTTTGAAAATGAATTGAAAGAGAAAAGTGCAAACATTTTAAAACATTTTGAATGATTTACTGAAATTTCGAAAAAGCATTGTAGAAGATTGTAAACCACAAATTTTCAATTTTTCGATATTACAAAATTCATAAGAAAGTGAATTTTGGAAAAGATTAAAGGATAATTTAACACCTTAAAATGATTAAAATTTAACAAAAAATAAAATATAGATTTGTAAAGATTCTTAAGATGATTGTTTTAAAATTAATTTTAAAATAATGTTTTAAAGAATTTAAAAATTTTTCTTAATTGGCAGAAAAGAATCTGGAAGATTTTGCTAAATTTTAGGCTTTGTTTACTAATGGATTTTGAATTTGATTAAATTTTTAATGTTAGGAAATGAAAATACAGAGAAAGAAAGCAACAACTTTAAAATATTTTCTAAAAATGTCGAAAATAAAATCTGGGATGTCAAGGGCAAATGCTTTTATGTTTGAAATTTTGTTTAGAAATTTTAGAACGAAAATTGGTTTTTAGAAATATTTCGAAAGGCTTTGAAGAAATTAAAAAAATTTGTTTTGAAAAGATTAAAGATTTTTTTAATGAAGTCTAGATTTTTTCAGATTTTTAAATTAAATCGTCAAGCTACTTCAGTATTATCAAAGGTTTCTATATAGTAAACAAATTTCCTTATATTTTTAGGGAAATTGAAATTGATTTTTGGTTTAAAAAATTAAATTCAGGATAATATTTAAAAAAATTCTAAACCTTTGAAGGGGCTTAAAATTTCGAAAAAAGAAATTTGGAAATTTTCAGACAATTTTCTTAGTTTTACAGATTCTTAAAAATTGTAAGGTAGACCTGGGATTTCCTCAAAAAATATTTCGAAGTCTTGGAAACTTTGCAAAATTTTAAAAATATGTGAAACTTTAGGGGATTCAAAACAATTTGAAACAGAATATAGATTTTCGAATATTTCGAAAAAATAATACTATTAAGAATTTTAAAAGATTTCAATAAAATAAAAAGATTCTGGAAAAACTTAAAATGATTTTTGATTTTTAAAATGAATTTGAAGAGAAAATTGAAAACATTTCAACAAATTTGAAATGCATTGAAATTTTTTCAATTTTCTCTTCAAAATCATTTTAAAAATGAAAAATCATTTGAAGTTTTTCCAGAAATTTTTGAAATTTAAAAACGATTTAAAAAATGTTTAAACAAAATGTAGAATTTATAGCTTTTTAAATCATTTTTTTAAATTTAATTTTAGCAGAATGTTTTAAGCATTTTAAAATAATGATAAAATTTGCCAAAAAGAATTTGGAAGGTTTTAAGGCAATTTTTTTAATTTTAGAAGATTTTGCAAATTTTAGGCTTCTTTTGTTAATTTTCTTAAATGTTAAATTTTTTATTTCAGGAAGGAGAAACTCCGAGACATAAATGCGCGTTTTGCGCACTTGTGCTCACTGCGAGTTTATATCTATTTTTTATTAATAAATTCGAGTGAGATTAAACCGAAATGTAAGCATGAATAATTCAAGTTTTCAAAAATATCGCTTCAAAAATATCGCTTCAGAATATCATCGCTTCAAATTGAATGTTTTCTGGAAGTGCAACCTGTGAGCGATTTGTCACTCTGTCATTTTGCGAGGATAAAGTCACAGTGTAGGACGTGTTACAGATGCTGTTTGTAGATATTATGCGGTGCGAAAATTTTCGCACTCTGGAGACAATTTAGAAAAAAAATTAACGTTACATTCACCGACTGATTTGTTGAGGAGACTGAAAAATTCCGCAAAATAAAAATCCCGAAAAATAAAAATTTACTACACTTTATAATTCCCGGAAAAAAATTATTCGAAGTAGAAAATTCCCGAAATACACAAATTTTGAATTGAAAATTTCCCGAGCAGATTATATTATTACCGAATTTTAAAATTCCAAAATTAAAAAATTCCCGAATTTCAACAATTAAAAAATTGTTTATGAATAAATATTGTTTTTTTATTGAATTGAAAACTTGTAGCACTTAAGGTTTTCTAACTTTTAGTTATTAGCTTTCAAAAATAAAAATACTCTTCTGTGCAACTTTGTGTATTTTTTTTTAATTTGCAAGAACAGTGGATAGAAAAAATTTGCACACTTTCAAACAAAAATTTGGTTTGGATTTTTTGTCATTTAACGTTATTTTAAATTTAAATAAGGATAAAAAACGTTTTAAAAATTTTTGTACCTTAATCCAAATATTTCATTATTTTATTTTAAGAAATTAATATTGTTTAATTTTTTTTTAATTATTTAAATTCGAAAATTCTTTTGTGTCGCGAATTTTCAAAGCTACGCCGGAAAATTCGCAAAAAAAAAATTTTCGACACTTTAAAATTCTTGAATTGGAAAATATTCGAATAATAAAATTGCCCAAAACAGAATTTTCGAATAATAAAATTCCCGAATTCAAAAAGTCCCGAACAATACAATTTCCGAATAAATAATTTCCAAATAACAAAATTCCCGAATTAGAAAATTCCCAAATAATAAAATTTTCCAAATAATAAAGGGACGTCTGCAAACTTAAGGAAAAGAAAATTCTCGAATTTAAACAATTAACACATTTTTTATGAATATTATTTATTTATTAAAAATAGAATAATCAAATGCTTTCATAAAAAATTATTATTAATGTTTAAAGTTTATAAAAATATTGCTTGAATTTAAAATAAGATAAGTTGAAAAAATATATTTCTGGATGGAATTTTTTTTTTCAATTTTAGTTATTTGAAACTTAAAGAGTATTTAAAAATCTGTAAACATTAGAAATATTTTTCATACAAATATTTAATTATTGTATTTGTAGTAAATAAATAGAATTTACGTAGAAGAATCTTAAATTCTTTAAATTCAAGAAATTTATTATCTGGGAATTTTATTATTGCAGAATACTACAATCATCTCCTGATAAAATTCTCGAATTGAAAAATTCCAGAAGAGTTTAGAATATTATTAAATTGAAAATTCCCGAATAATCAAATTTCAGACATTTCATAATATTACCGAATTTGAAAATTACCCAGAGAAATTTGCCGAATTATGAAATATCTGAACTACGAAATTCCCGAATATAAACAATAAAAATGTTTTCATATAACAAAAATGTATTATAATAAATAAACTAATTTTGTGAATTAAAAAATCAATTGTTTAAAGTCGGAATTTTCTAATTCGGGAATTTTATTATTAGGAAATTTTATAATTCACTAATATTATAAAAGATTCGGGAATTTCATTATTAAGAAAATTTTCAATTTGGAAATTTTATTAACCGGGAAATTTTCATTTCAGGAATATCATTATTCAGGAATTCTCAAAATCATTAATACTAAAAACTGTTCGGGAATTTTATTATTCGGCAAATTTTCAATTCGGGAATTTTATATTTCGGGAAATTTTCAATTAGGGAATACTATCATTCGGACATTTTACATTTCGGGAATTTTATTATTCTGGAATTTTCCAATCCGGGAATCTTATTTTTCAGGAATTTTATAATTCAGTAAAATTATAAACTGTTTAGGAATTTTATTACTTGGGAAATTTTGAATTCGGGAATATTATTTTTCAGAAATTCTAAAAATCAGTAATATTATAAACTGTTCCAGAATTGTATAATTCGACAAATTTTCAATTCCTGAAATTTTATTATTCGTTAAATTTTAAATTCGGTAACATTATTATTCGCGAATTTTCGAATTCGGTAATATTCTAAGCTGTTCGGGATATTTCAAATTCGTGAATTTTATAATTTGGGGAATATTATTATTCAGGAATGTTCAAAATTAGTAATACTATAAACTTTTCGGGAATTTTATTATTCGGAATATTTTCAATTCGGGAAATTTATATTTCGGAAAATTTTCAATTAAGGAATACTGTTATTCGAACTTTTTTTTATTCGGAAATTTTATAATTCTGGAATTTTCCAATTCGGGAATCTTATTATTGACGAATTTTAAAATTCGTTAATATTATAAACTATTTGGGAATTTAATATTCGATAATTTTCAATTTGGGAATATTATTATTCGGGAATTTTTTTATTCGAGAAATTTTTAATTTTGGGATTTTTATTATTCGGGAAATTTCAAATTCGGGAATATTATTATTTACGAATTTACAAATTCGGTAGCATTATAAACTGTTCGGCAATTGTATTATTCGGGAAATTTAAAATTTGGGAAGTTGATTATTCGGAAAATTTGAAATTCGAGAATTTTACTATTCGGGAAGTTTGAAATTCAGGAATATTATTTCTCGGGAATTTTTAAATCCGGTAATGTAAACTACTCAGGAATGTTATTATTCGACCAATTTTAAATTCGGGAATTTTCAAATTCGGTAATATTGTAAACTCTTCGGGAATTTTACTATTCAGGAAATTTGAAATTCAGGAATATTATTTTCCGGGAATTTTCAAACTCGATAATATAAACTACTTAGGAATGTTATATTTGATAAATTTTAAATTCGGAAATTTTTAAATTCGGTAATAGTGTAAACTCTTCGGAAATTTCCTAATTCGATAATATTATACCCTTTTCGGTCTTTTACTATTCAGGAAATTTTAGTTCGGGAATATTATGATTCGGGAACTTTCAAATTCGGTAATGTGTTCAATTGTACGGGAATTTTATTATTCGGGAAATTTTCTAATTCGGGAAATTTGAAATTCGAAAATTTTACTATTTAGGAATATTATGATTCGGTAATATTATCAAAATCGGTAATATTATAAATTGTTTGGAAATTTTACTATTCGGCAAATCTTCGATTCGGAAATTTTATTTTTCGGGAAATTTTCAATCAGGGAATACTATTATTCGGAAATTTGACAAATCGGGAATTTTATTATTCTGGAATTTTCAATTCGAGAATTTTATTATTCGGTAAATTTAAAATTCGGGAACATTATTATTCGCGAATTTTCAAATTCGGTAATATTATAAGCTGTTCGAGAATTTTATTATTCGGTATATTTCAAATTAGGGAATTTTATAATTCGGGAATATTATTATTCTGAAGTTTTCCAATTCGGGAATGTTTTTGTTCGGGCAATTTTAAATTCGGGAATAATATTTTTCAGGAATTTTCAAGTTCTTTCATATAAAATACTCAGGAATCTTATATTTCGGTAAATTTTTTATTCGGGAATATTATTCAATAATTAAATACGCAAAAAGTAATTTGAAAAATACAATTAAAAATTTTTTCTTGACCAACATATTTTATTATTTTATTTTTTGAATAAATAAAATTTATTTTCAAATAATTTTGGTTGATTGTTTATAGTTCGGTCATTTTCCGTAGGGAATATTACTAGTCAGGAATTTACAAATTTAGTAATATTATAACTGTCGGGTAAAAAATGTGGGTACCAATGAAAAAAATTACTGGTACCAATAATAAGATTTTTGGAAAATTAAAATTTATACGAAAATATTAGAAAGAAAAATTTTTCAATTTCGTATAATAGCAAAATTTTCCTAAAAACCGAGTAACTTTAAGAGATTTTTTGAAGTTTTTAAAAGATGAAAAAATAATTCAGATCTCAAAAGTATTTCAAAGAACTAGAAACAAAATACATATTTCTGAAAATTTCGCCAACAAAAAGTTAAGAAAATATTTAAGAATTTTTCAATGTTTCCAAATAATAAAAAAAATTGGATTAACATTCTTGGGAAAATTTTAAATGATTTTAACATCGGAAAATTAATTTTAAGTAAATTTTTTGTAAATTTTTATAGAATCCTGCAAAATGAAAACTCTTCATATTTTAAATAAATAAAATAATAAATATTTATTCAAAATTGGTATTATATCTTGAAAAATATTTCATTTCCTCTTTATATTTATTCTTCTACATTGTTTATAATAATATTGAAGATTTGAAAGCCACATTATTCAATTTTGCAGGATTAAATTTTTTTAATTAGGTAAGTTTAAGATATTTTTTTGAAGTTTTGAAGGGATACAAAAATAACTTTAAGCTTCTAAAAAATTTAAAAAAATTTTTAACAAAATACAGGTAGATTTTTTAACATTTCCAGAAAAAATTTTAGCAACAAGATTTCTAAAAACGTTGAAGATAGAATCCGAAACAAGTCGAAGGCAATTTTTTTCTTATAAAAGATATTTCAGAATATTTGTAAAATTTTGATTTCTTTTTTAAACTTATTTGACTGTTTCGAAGAAATTACTTTAAAAAATTTAATTTTTAAAAAGATTAAATTTTTTTAAAATAAATTCTATATATCTTTAGATTTTGAAATAAGATTTTCAAGCTATTTAAGGATTTTGAAGAAATACGTTAAGAATTTTTCTTCAGAATCCATGGGAAATTAAAAAAGAGTTTAAAAAAATGAATTTTAGGAGAATATTTAAAAAGATTTTAAAACGTTTCAAAATATTTCCAAAATTGCCAAAAAGAATCTGTAAGATTATCAAACCATTTTTTTTTAAGATTCGAAAATAGCTTAAACTTTAAGAAGATTTCAAAAAATTTGTAAGAAAATGACAATTTTTGATTATTTTAAATAAAAGTTTTTAAAAAGATTTTTGAAAGGTTTCAATTGAATATAACAATTCTAGGAAAAATTCAAATAATTTTTTAATTTAGAAATGATTCTTAAGAGACAATTAAAAAATATTTCATAACTTTTCAAATGATTAATAAATAAAAAAAATTTTCTGATGCTTCGAAATGTTTGTGTATTAAATTTTGATGTAAAATTATGTAAATGTAAAATTGTTATTTTTTTACTGTTTGTATTTTAAAATAAAATTCTTCAGAAAATCCTTTAAACGAAATATTTATCCTGGTATGAATTTTTATAAGCTGGTTGAAAGGCTAATTTTTGTAGATATTGATGGATTTTGTAACTTTTTTTAGCATGATTAAAAAATAATAATAATAAAAGTCGAAAGAATAAAGGAGTTTCCTTCTATTTCTTTTTTTTATTTTTCATTTTGTATTTTTAATAGACATTTTCTTTGTTTTTTTCATTCTCTCTCACTTATTCCAAAGGCCGAGAAACGTAAATATTCACATATTTCAAGTCTGTAAGGACCCCCACCCTTTACCGACTCTTTTTAATTGCTCAACCACTGACGCAGACGAGATCATACAGGGACAGTGGTGGAAGGTGAAGGAGGTTCGCCACTTGGAATATCCGAGCCTGGGTAACTTGGAATAGCTGGGCCTTGGCATAAGTGAGAGTTCACTGTATTCTGAATTAAAATTTTTTTAATTTTAAGACCATGAATCTAATTCCCAAAAATATTCCGGAAAAAGTAAATAAATATTATTATTGTAAATTCTCCGTTGATAATTTTTTTAGTTAAAAACAATTCAATTTTATCTGTTAACGAACGAGTTTATTGACAAAAATCTTTTTATATAATTTATTTAATTAAAGTTTAAAAAATCTCAATTCTGATCATCTAGTTGTCATTGCAGAAATGTCATTTAAATATTTTCTTTCCGGTAAAGTTATTATTTAAACAGTCCTTATTTAAAATTATTTATTTAAAAACAAACTCACCAGTCACTAGGGCGGTCGTAAAAAATTTAAACTTAAATTTTCCAAAAACGGCACTCCTCCAATTTATTTTTCTTAGTGAAAGGAGTGAAATTTAATTTTTTTATTTAAAAAAGTTTTGTTGGTGTCGGGAAGTTTTTAAAACTTTTAAATTTTTCGATATTTATTGTATTGGTGAAAAAATTGTATTTTTAATCACCAGGTTTAATTTGGAAAAAATTGAATTTTTAGAAAAATAAAAAAATAAATACATTTTTCAACATTTCTAA
>JAWWLR010000155.1:447273-462043 GCA_035041075.1 Acraspis erinacei
AATCTGAATAAAGCGTCCTCATACCTATATTTTTTCAAAATTTTCAAGTGAAAAAATCATTTTTCTTAGAAAAATTTTTTTTTTACATAAAAGCATGTCTAGGCTTTTTCATAATAAAAATAAACTACAAAAAAATTATATTAAAAACATCAAGAAAATTAAAAAACTTTCCAAACCAGACACTTTCCAAAAAGTTATGGTTAAGTTCGGTTAACCAAACTGCACGTACATTTAAAAATTTTTATTTTACTAAATACTAATCGAGAATTTTTTTGTTTCAGGTACGTATGTCTCGTAGAGTGGATTATTTTCTATTAGAAAATAGAATGATGATCGTATTGGTATGTAAAATACAATAATAACAAAAAATTTATATCAAGATGGCTGCAAAACCTAATTTTTAAAATTTGCTAACTTTTCCCATACAAATTTTTTATTTTCCCTTAACATTAATATTCAAATACCAGAATATTAATCTTGTAATGGATTTAACACAGAACCTTATATAAACAAAATAAAACAATTTTAAATTACAATGAATAATTTCAATTTTATTTTTCTTTATTTATTTTCCCTTGTAGAAATTTCCTAGCCTTTCAAATTTTTTTTCAAAATCCCTGACTTTTCCTGACAAAGAAAAGAATGAATTTATTTGTTTATTGAATATTAATAGATTAAACAATTTTTATTGGTTTAAAAGATTATTTTGTTGCAAATTATCGGTATCCTAGCCAGGACATAAACTAATTAGGAAATATAAACGTTCAGCATGGTTAATTCAAATTGTTTACTAATTTTTAAAACCATTTTTTATTATCTAAATGTAACTTTAGACTGGAAAAAGTCAGAAAATGCTTTTTTCATTTTTTTGAACAATTTTGTTCTATAAAACGTCAAATATTTACAGGAAATTTGTATTATCATTGGGATGGGAAATGACCAATCAGATGAAATAATAAGATACCCCTCCAATTTAGAGTTTTTCATTTTGATACAATTTAAAAATTAAATTTGAAACAAAATTCAAATTTTTAAATTAAATTTTATATAAATAAAAAATTCTAAATTTGAGAAGTGTCTTAGATCAATAGTGTCAATACGTATTTTTCGTAACTTAGTGGATAGAGCACTCGACTGCAAATCATAAGACCTGCGTTCGTTTCTCAGCGTAGTTAAGGGCAGTGGAGGTGTCTTTTTTCACAGATAAAATTTAATTTAAAAAATTTATAAGAACGAAAAATTCTGAATTGTAGGCATATCGTAGATCAACAGTGCAGGTATCTATTTTCTCGTAATTTGATAAGTACCTCATCTGATCAGTCATTTACCATCCCGATTATAATACATATTTACTATATCTTATATCTATGACTCTTTAGACAAAAGCTTGTCATGTGGCATTTCTGTGAAAAACATTATTTTCTTGATCTCTCCAGTAGCTTAGTGTATAGAGCACTCAAGCGTCAGTCGGAAGATTTGGGTTCGTTTCCTAGCGGATTAAAGGAAGAGGGACCTTTTGACCGATAAAATTTAATTATAAAATGTTAAAAAAATAAAAAATTATTAATTTGAGAGGTATCTTAGATAGATAGTGCAGATTTCTATTTTCTCGTAATTTGATAAGTATCTCATCGGATCAGTCATTTACCATCCCGATTATAATACAGATTTTCTATATCTTATATCTATGACTCGTTAGACAAAACCTTGTCAGGTGGCATTTCTGTGAAAAACATTATTTTCTTGATCTCTCCAGTAGCTTAGTGGATAGAGCACTCAAGCGTCAATCGGAAGATTTGGGTTCGTTTCCTAGCGGAGTAAAGGAAGAGGGGCCTTTTGACCGATAAAATTTAATTATAAAATGTTAGAAAAATAAAAAATTCTGAGTTTGAGGTTTAACTTATAGGCATAATGTAGATATCTATTTTCACGTGATGTGAAAAGTATCTCATCTGATCAGTCATTTACCATCCGGATGATAATACAGATTTTCTATATCTTACATATTTCTCTAGAGAAAACCTTGCTATATGGTAAATCTGTGAAAAAGATTTTTTTTATCTCTTTAGCAGCTTAGTGGGTAGAGCACACGATCGGCAATCGGAAGACCTGGGTTCGTTTCTCAACGGAGCGAATAGGATGGATTTTTTTCACACGAAAAATTTAAATATAAAATATTTGTATCTTGTCTGAGTAACATTAACTAGAAAGAGGTTCTTTTTATGGATAAAATTCGGTCCACAAGCTAATTTTCAATGAATTTCGATTTTTTTTAATGGTCGTAAGGCTTTCAGGAATAACTTTTTCGGTGTGTAATAACTATCTATCATTAATTTTGAATAGTTTACAATTAGAAATTTTTTACAATGCTTTAACGCCATGTGAGGAGTGGGTCACGTGTCCAGATTCCTGTCTTACCGACACTTTTTTATTTCCTATCTTATTTTCACACGAAGCGCCGCATTGAGTTGAAAATTTGGGATAATAAATAAGAAGCACTAAAAAAAGTGGCTCTGTTTCTAAATTTTTATATTTATAAAAAAAGTTTTTTTATTAATAATATTTTCATTTTTTTTTCATAATTATTAAAATTTAGGATCAGACCCACCTTCTTTAATGCTTCTTATTCATTATCCCAAATTTTTCACTCGATATGGCGCTTTGTGTGCAAATCAGTTGGGAAATAAAAAAAGTGTCGGTAAGGTAGGAATCTGGTCACGTGAACCAATTGTCTTGTCACATGGCCTTAAGCAAATAATTAAGCATTTTTTCACCTCAAAACCAACAGTTAATTATTTGAACGATATTTAAAACAAATTCACACTTTTAACATTATTTCTCAAATAGGCCCAAATTTTCCGGAACCAACTAAAAACGTATTGGAAAATTGGAAAATTTTTTTCCGATATACAAAAAATTAAAGTTTGAACATTCTCAAACATCTTTCCGAATAGTGGGAAATAAAAATAAATCATTTTTTTAAAATGATATTTAGAGATGGCGCGAGCCCCATAAAGTTTGACACGTATTTCCCATAAATGACGTTTTTTTAATTTTATTCAGAATCCTGACTAGATAAATCGAGTCTAAACTCAACATTTCTTGTCAAAATTAGTCACAGAAGATGAAAAAAATATTGTTTTTTGAATATCACCCCCATAAATATGTTTGATGGGGTCCCAAAAAAAAACCCATAAGTAAAAAAATGGGTTTTGCGAGTTATTTTAAGCTAATTATGACTTTTGCGTTTTTTACATGTAAGTTATTTTTAATATATAAAGCAATACTTTGTACTGAGGATGAGATGTTTACATATATTATTTAAACAATTTATTTTTGTTTTAAGCATAATATTATCTTTTGAATAATGTTATAAATTGCGGTTTTTTCTGAAATTTTCAACTTTTTGTTTACTCTTCACTTGGAGTAAGTTAATATTTAATTTTTGTCGGTAAGAATAAATTTTTAAATAAATTATTATTATTTATAGCTATCTTCTTCTGTAATAATAATAGATTTTTGCAATTATTTTTTTGAAAATTTGAACTTTTTGTCTAATCTTCAATTAGCTCGGTGTAGTAATTAATTCAAGTTAACAAATATAATTATTTAAACAATTTATTATTATTGTTAATAATATTCTTTTTGGTATGTAATGGCAGAAGGTTGCAGATTTTTTTGTAATTGTTAACAGTTTGTCTATTTTCAATTGGAGTGACTTAAGAATTAATTAATTCGAGCAGAAATAATTGTTTAAACAAATTATTATTGTTATTTAATTAATGCAAGTTAACAAACTATATCCGTTTTAATTAAATAGAAAACTTTTGAGTTTCATTTATTATTGCATCATAACTCAAAAGTCAAAGTAAAACTAAAGATTTTAGAAGAAAGTAATTTTGTCGCATTACTATAAAAAAATAATGTTATAAACAATTATAATTTTGTAAACAACTATGTTTGTTAATTCGCATTCTTTTTTACATTAACAAGCAAGATTGAACAAAAAGTTAAAATTTTCGGAAGAAACCGCAACTATCTAGCATTAATAAAAAAGAAGATAGTTATAAACAATAAAAATTTGTTCAAATAATCATTTTCGCTAAACTGAATTGATTATTAACGCACTGCAAGTGAAAAATTGAAAAAAGTTGAAAATTGTAGAAAAACTCGCAAATTATAGTATTATTCAAATTAAATATTATTAACAATAAAAATAAATTGTATAAACAATTAATTTCCTGTTTCAGCTTCGTTTTCCTTATATCGCTGATAATGAAATCTGTTCAAGTGGAAAGAAAATTATCGTTTTTTTTTTTTTTTTTGCGCAATTGTCAACGTTCACGTCACGACGAGCACTCTTTATGTACATTTCGCACTTGCACCTCTCAAAGAAATCGTTGTGGACTTTGAAAAAATTAGCGAGCTGGGAATAAATATTAACATTCTCCTCGCGCAGTCATAAATCCTTTGTCACATCAAACTTCAGTGACTAAGACAAAAAGAAACGCATTTTGCTTTATAATTTGAGTTTAATTTAATTAAAACAGTAGTTAACATTAAATTTCTATTAAATAAATAGGTTGGTCGAAAAAAATTATTTTCAAAATTCCCTGATTTTTTATTTTTTTTATTTTTCAATTTTCAAAATACCCTGACCATTTATATTTAAAGATCAGCATTGTGAAGAACAAGATGACTTTCCAAGAATAGACAAATTCTCAAAAGAATAATTGAAGTTTTAAATAAATGGTTAAATTTTCTACCAAATAATTTAATGTTTTAAACGAAATTTCAAATAAAAAAAAAATTAATCCAAAAGGACGAATATTTCCGTCCAATTTACAAAAATTTTTAACAAAACAGTTTATTCTTCGACAAAAAATATAATTTTTAAATAAGGGAAACTTGAATTTTCAATAAAATAAATAAAATTTCGACAAAATGGTTGAATTTTTAAATAAATAATTAAATTTACTACCTACAACGATGCATTTTCTACTAAATAAGTGAATTTTCAAACCAAAAATATTTAAATTCGCGCCGCAAATATTTGATTTTTTAACCAAAATGATACGTAAAATTTTATCGAGTTTAAAGAAAATTTTAAACAAAATGGTGGAATTTTCAACCATTACATAAATTTTTAAACAAATAGTTGAATTTTAAACTATAAAAGATCAACTTTCACCCAAAAATGGTGAAAAAATTAATTTTAAATAACAAAAATTAATTTGAAAAAAAAACTTTGTCAACAAAATACTCAAAGTTTTAAACAAAATGATAAACATTCAACTACAGCCATGAAATGTCCTAACAAACGGAAATTGATAAACTTTCATTCTAAAATAGTTAAAAATTCAACCAAAGAGATTTATTTTCAACTAAATTTATTAATTTTTAATTGGAATGTTTAAATTGTCAAAAAATATTATTTTTTAACAAAAAAACAATATATTTTAAACCAAATATAAATAAATAAAAAACATAAAATTTTAACCAAATAGTAATTGTTTTATACAAAAAAGATGAAATTTCTACTAAAAGAAATGAATTTTTAAACCAATAAGTAGAATTTTTTTTAAATAGTTGAATTTCTAACTAAGATAGATTTCAGTTGATTTTTCAACAATAAAATAAAAATTTGTAACGAAAAGTTAATTTTGAAATGACAGGTTAAATTTATAACTGAAAATAACTGACAATTTTTAACTAAAATTATATTCACCAGGAGAAAGAAACTGCAATAAAACATGGAAATAAAAATCCTAGATAAATTTTTCATTTCCTCTGACAAATAAATTCTAAACCCCTCTAGTCGAATTTGAAACTAAAAACGATAAATTTTCAACGAAATAGATCAATTTAAAAAAAATTTATTATCAACCAAAAAGATGAATTTATATCACAAAATAATAATTTTCCATAAAAAGAGCAATTATCAATCACATAAATTTATAAATCCTTAACAATAAAGAAAAAATTTAAACAAAGTATTTTGAGCTTTGACCAAAGATAAATTGCCAAAAAGAAAATTAATTTTTGATACAAAAAAGAGAAATGAAAAAAATATGCATTTTGAATTAAATAGTCTAATTTTTTACTAACAATAATAAAATTTTAACCAAAAATATAAATGGTTAATTTTCAAGTAAAAACGGTATATTTTCAACCAGAATTGGAATAGTAAAAATTTCCAGTTAAAAAAACCAAAATTTTTAACAAATAAAAAACAATAATTTTCTACAAAATAGTAACATTGATTACAAAAGGGATAAATTTTTAACGAAATAGATCAATTTTAGAAACCAACATTTGACATTTTGACCAAAAATATTAATTTTTAACGCAAAATTTGCTATAAAAATATTAGTTTTCAATCAAAAATAGAACATATGAATTTTCAGTTAAAAAATTATTTGCAATGAAAAAAATTTAATTTTCAACAAAATAGTTCAATTTTTAACATACCAGATCAGTTTTGAAATAAAATTATGAATATTTAATAAAATAGATTAATTTTAAACAAAGTAAAATAAATGTTTAACAAGAAGATCAATTGTTTATAAAAAAGACAAAGTTGTAAACCAAGAAGATTTTTTTATCAAAAAAGCAAATTTTGAAGCAGATAAATGAACTTTAAACAAATAGTGAATTTTTTAACTAAAAACGACACATTTTCAGCCCAAAATGGAATAACTAAATTTTCAGTTAAAAAAATTAATGTTCAAAGACAAAGAACAAATTTTTAAAAATAGTTAAAATTATCCAAAAACATAAATTTTCAAGTAAAATGATGAACTTATACACTAAATAAAATAATTTTTCAGGTTTCGAAAAATTAATTTTAAGAGAAAATTTAAAAATATTTCAAAAAATTTCAAAGATACTTAAAAGTTTTGAAAAGATTCAAAAACAATTTTTAAAATTAAAATTTTTTTTTAAATTTCAAAAGAACTACAAAAAATTGAAGTAAAAATTCGAATCTTTTAAAAAAATATTAGGAAAATTTAGAAAAAATTGAAAATTTAGAAAAATAATTTAAAATTTCAATAGATTTCGAAAATGTATATAATGTAACTCTTGAAATATTTAGAAAAAAAATTCAGAACCTTTTCAAGAATTTTGAAAGATTATAAGAAAAAAAAGGTTTTCTTACAAATTTTTCAGATATGTATTTTTTTGGGTTTGAAAAGTTCGAAAATCTTTTTGAATTTTCTCAAGAATCTTAGAAAAATTATATTTATATAAACTCAAAAAATATACAGTTTTTTAAAATTTAAATCAAAAATTGTCCAAAATTGATCATTATAGTTAAAAATTAATATTTTCCATTAAAACTGTAACTACTTTTTGTAATTCATCTATTTTGTTAGAAATTCAAATTTTTGGCAGAAAAATAAACTTCTTGGTCCAATCCTTTTTTCAAAATTTTTTGCTAAAAATGAATTTTTGTCCCCAAAAAAATTACCCTATTTATTATTATTTTGGTTAAAAATTATATTACTTAGTTATAGTTTGAACCAAATTTTTGAAACTTCGTCTTTTTTATAAAAATGAATCTTTTGGCAGAAAATGCGTCTCTTTTGGTAAAATTAATATAATTTTTTTTGTTAAAAATTGACTTGTTTTTGTAAATTTGGATTTTTGATATTTGAAATCCAAAATCTTTTTAAATTGTTTAAAGAATTTTAAGTGAATTATATTTATAGAACCCTAAAAACCAATAAGAAACATTTTTCTAAAAAAAAAATAGTTATTCGAAATTCTTATTTTGTATTAAAAATGATTTCTCTCAATTCGAAGAATATTTAATTAACACTTTAATTAATTTATTCTTTTTAGGATCTATTAAGGAGATAGTAATTTTTCCGGAACAAGATTTTGTCGGATTAAAACAAAATTTCGTAAAAAAAAATATTATTCAAGAAATTTTCGAAAAGTCGGCAAAAACGCAACCTTACTTAACAAATTCATATTTAATAAAATCCAACCTGAAATAAAAAATCAATGAAAATGTTTTAAAGAATTTTTCCAATTTTCAATTTTTTTTAAATAATAAGAGTGGTTGCACTTAACTTTTTGGTCAGGGGTGTTCAAAAATAATTTTTCTAGACAATGCGCTTCTGCAATGTATCCGGCTTATCAGTAGGCTAGAGCGATAAACTTACAGTCGTAAAGTGACGCAGAATAGACACATTCTTGTTTCGTGTTCTGTCAAATTGAATCGTTTCGTAGTGAAATTCTAAAATTAATCGAATCAATCTTAAAATAATCAAAATGCATTTTTTTATAATAATAAAAAAAGTCAAAAAATTGGTGGGATATCCGATTTTTTTTAAATTTTGAAATCAGCTAATGTATTCTATTCGATTTTTGGATTCAGTAATTTAAAAAAGATAGCTTTTTCGTAAACAAAGTATGGGAAATTTTTTTCATGAGAAGTTTTTACTTGTGAACAATAATACAAAATGGTTAAGTGATCCATTTATTAACCAAATAGTTCAGTTTTTAATAAAAAAATATATATAAATAAAAATAAAATATATATAAATAAATAGTATATAAATAAATATTATATAATAATAAATATTATATAAATAAAATATATATAAATTTAATTTTCAATTAAGATAATAAATCTGCAACAAAACAAGTAACTTCTTAGAACTTTCAAAAAAATAGTTCTATTTTTAATCACGGGTATAAATTATGAACTAAGATAATAAATTTCCAAACAAACAAGTCAATTTTTAACAAATTGATTTAACTATTGACCTAGAAGTTAAATTAAGAAAAACATCTCACCAAAAAATATAATAATTTATTTTAAAACTAAAAACAAATTTTTATGTTTAATCGAAAAGGGTTGAATTTGCCCAAAGAGATGAATATTAAACAACACAGTTGAATTCTGAATAAAAAAATATTTAAACTTTAAACCAAACAGTTGGATTTTTTTAAAATAATTAATACCGGAAGAGATGAATTTTAAAACAAAAAGACGAATTTTCAATATAATTGTTTTTTTTTAACCAACAAAGATTTTTTAGTCAAGAAAAAAAAGTTTGGGCAAATTATAACATGAAGATGAAAATATTTTTTTAAATAAAATAAAAATTCAGAATAACTGCTTATTTAAAAAGAAATTTGTTTGTTTGCTGAAGATTATATAAGAATGATTTTACTATTTTTTTCAGGAAAATAACAAAAAAATTTGAAGATTTTCGACATGTCAGTTTAAAAGATATTCAGGATTTTTTAAATTTTTTAAATTTTGGTTTGAATATTTCATAAATTTTTGGAAATCTATTGGTTTAAAAAAATATTTTTACTGAGTTTTTTCAAATTCTAAACATTTTGGAAAATTATGAGACTAAAACATTTTTAAAAATAATTCTAATTTTCCCGAAGTATTTTAACAAGTTCTGCACAATAAAAAAATTGCCCTAAAATCTTCCAGATTTTTTTTTTACAATTTTGACAATATTTTAGAAACCTTCCAAAATTTTTTTAATATCGTCTCATAATGAACCTGGTAAAATTAATAATCTTTTTAAATTTTTATGAGAAATTTTTTTTTAACTTTAAAAATGTACCTAAACTTATTCGAATTTTAACTAAACTTTTCTCATTTTACAAAATAAAAAAATAACTATAAAATCATCTACACTCTATTTCGAAATTTTAGAAAACCATTACAAATTTTTTTATTTTTCAAATACCACTGAACGAATTTCCGTTTTTCCCATAAAAAAAATTAATTTTTTGGTTTGAAGGTGATATTTAGAAGTACCGGAAGACCTAAATGTTTTAAACAATTTATTATTGTTTTCAGTAAAATTTTCTTTTAGATTATAGTTACAAAACCGAGTTTTTTAAGAATTTTTCAACTTTTTTTAACTTTTCAATGATGATCATGCAATAATTTGTTTAAGTTAACAAACGTAATTGTTTAAACAAATATTATTGTTTATAACTATCTTCTCCTCTAGTAATGCTGGAAATTTGGATTTCTTTCTAAAATTTTCCACCCTTCGTCCACCTTTCAATTAGAATAAGGTTACAATTATTATAAGTTAACAAAAGTAATTGTTTAAATAACTTTTTATTGTTTTTGATAGTGGTTTTTTTGAAGAGTTCTAGAAAGTTGCAGTTTTTTTATAATATATTCAACATTTTATCAATTTTTCACACAGACCGAGGTATTACTTAATGCAAGTAAACAAATCTAATTGTTTAAACAAATTATTATTGTTTATAGCTATCCTCTCCTCTAGTAATGCTGGAAATTTGGAATTTTTTCTAAAATTTTCTACCCTTCGTCCTGCTTTCAATTAGAATAAGGTTATAATTATTTTAAGTTAACAAAATTAATTGTTTAAATAACTTGTTATTATTTTTGATAATGGCTTCTTTGAAGAATGCTAGAAAGTTGCGATTTTTTTGAAATTTCTCACTGCAACTTGACTTTTTAGGTATGAACAAATGATAAATAAACATTCGAAAAAATATTTGGTGAAAAAATATCTTTTTTGTTAATATATTTTTCTGAAAAAGGACAGATAATTCAA
Organism: Acraspis erinacei; assembly: GCA_035041075.1. Classification (NCBI taxonomy): domain Eukaryota; kingdom Metazoa; phylum Arthropoda; class Insecta; order Hymenoptera; family Cynipidae; genus Acraspis; species Acraspis erinacei. The sequence continues at coordinate 457,848 of JAWWLR010000155.1, forward strand.
ATATTCTGTGAAACATTTAACTATGAAAATGAAGTAATAAATTAGGTACTAGAAGTAATTTTGATTGAAAACCCCGAGAGAAGACTCATAATTAACGCCACAATTCGCAAAATCCGATTTTACACTTATGGAGTTTTTTTGGGACCCTATAAAATAGACTTATGAGGACATTAAAATATTAATTTTTTACTCGTGCTCTATCGCTAATTATAAAAAGAAATTTTAATTTAAAAAATGATTAATTTAATATTGACGATTCTGAAAAAAATTTAAACGAATTTTTTTTGGGAACTTGCGGAACCTATAAATATTATTTTGCTTTAAAAAAAACGAATTAATTTTTTTATGTATGCAAACAATTTGAGGGACATTTAAATAAAAACTAAAGAAGAAAAATAGCAAAAAATTATTCCTATTTCGTTATTAAAAAAAATATATATTTAGAGGCGGCGCAAGCTCCATGAAGTTCCACTCGTATTTCCCATAGACTTTATGTCAATTATATTCAGAATCGTCAATATTAGTTGAATCGAGTTGAAAATTGAAATTTTTCTTTAAAATTAGCTATAAAATGTAGATTAATAATTATTTTTTAAATATAAACCCCATAAGTCTGTTTTGTAGGGTCCCAAAAAACCCATAAGTGTAAAATTATCTTTTTTTAATGTTTGGCGCGAATTATGATTTTTTACGCCTTTTGATATACAAATGATTAATATAAAAATAAAGGTGTACTTTATAATGATAATTAGATATTCACCTAAATTTGTTAAACAATTTATTATTGCTGTTTATAATTTTCTTTTATATTCTAGATAGAAAGCCGGTTTTTTTTTCTGAAATTTTCAACTTAGTCTTAACTTTTTAATTTTTAATTTTGAAGCTATAAGCTAGTGATAAATAAATATTGAAGAGAATCAATTTTTAAACCATTTCTTTTTTGATAATAATATACATTTTTCTGAAATTTTCCAGAGATTTTTTCTGAGATTTTTTGAGATTTTTCGAACTATAAAAATTCAAACAAAACCTGAATTTTTCAGAAAGTGAAAAGTGGACAAAAAATTGAATATTTCCGAAAAAACTGCAACTTTCTAGCATTATAAAAAGAGGATATTCTTAAAAAATGACTATAAATTGTTTAAAAAATTATGTTTGTTTACTGAAATTAATCAAAATCACATTCTAATTGAAAAATGAACAAAAGTTTGTAAATTTTAGAAAAAAATGCAACTTTCCAAAATTATTCTCAGAGAATGTTATTATAAATAATAATGAATGTTTTAAACAATTATTCATATTATGCTTAATTGATTATTGCCTAGCTCTATCTGAAAAGTTGAAAACAAGCTGAAAATTTCGAAAAAAATCGGGACTCTCTAACTCTATCCTAAGATTTATTATTTATTTAAACATATTTAAACATATTAAACATATTTATTTATTTAAACATTTAATTACCAGAATAAAGTTATAATTTATCTATTAGAAATCATTTTTATCTTTAAAAATCAGACAAAAATCGTATTTAACGCCAAAATAAGCAAAATCGAATTTTTCACTTATGGGTTTTTTTGGGGGATTTTTGGAATTTTTGTGGGTGATATTCAAAAAGCAATTTTTGACTCGTTTTCTATGGCTGAGTTTAAAAAAAATATTTTATTTTAAACATGATGCAATTAATATTCACGATTCTGAATAAAAGTTTAAAAAACGTATTTTTTCTTATGGGAAATATGTGTAAAATTTCATGGGGATTGCGGAACCTCCAAATTCTAATTTTTTTCGAAAAAAGGGATATTTTTTCGTGGGTTCGAACAATTTATTTATTTTGAAAAAAAAACAGATATTTAAAGGTCGCGCAAGCCCCATTACATTAAACACGTATTTCCCATAAAAAGTGATTCCGTATTTTTTGTATTATTATTATTTTTTCATAACAAAAAAAGCAAGTAAAAATTAAAAATTTCTGAAAATAGTTACATTCTAGCATTTATCTAATAGAATATATTTTAGAAACAGTAATCAATTGTTTAAAAAAGTTTTTTTGTTATTTTTTATTGATTATTACCTCTCTTACAGAAAAGTGGTCAAAAAGTTAGAAATTTCAGTAAAATCCGCAACTATCTGGAATTATCATTGATAAAGATAGTTATAAACCATTAAAATTTGTTTAAAAAATTTTTTTAAATTAATTAATTATTAATTCATTTTAAGAGAAAATAAGACAAATGGTTTAAAATTTCAGAAAAAAAACCGAAACTTTCTAAAATTAAGCAAAGAAAATATTATTAACAATAATAAAAAATTGCTTAAACAATTATTTTTTTATAATTAATTAATTCTTACGTCATTCTAATCGAAAATTGAACTGAAAGTAGACATTGTATTTATTTTATGATATTTTTTCTTATGGGAAATACATGTTACACTTCATGGGCTTGCCCCAGATATCAATTTTTTTTCCAAAAAAATTTAAAAATGGGATTTTTTTTATTCAAAGGAATTTTCAAAATTTTGCATTTAAGTTCACCTTTAAATTTTAATTTTTGAAGTTTAATGTTTTAATTTTACTTTTATTAATTTTTATCAAACAAGAAGAAAACGAAAAAATTTGAATTTTCAACAAAATAGATTAATTTTTGAAGAAAAAGATGAATTTTTAACCCAGAAGATTAATTTTATATGAAGAAAAACAAATTTTCATAATAAATAAATAAATTTTTAAACAAATATGAAAATTTTCAACTAAAAAGGATACTTTTTTAAATAAAAATAGAATAGCTAAATTTTCAGTCCAAAACTTAATTTTTAACCAAATAGAATTTATATATATATATATATATATATATAATAATATTAATTAGTTTAATAATAATAATTTAAATTTAATAATTATTAATAATAATATTAATCTGTAACAACAACAAAAATTAATCTTTCACAAATTATTTCAAATTTTAACTGAAAATGTGTTTCTAACCAAGAATATTCTAAAAAAAAAATTCTATCAAAATGCGTGAATTTTGAATTAAATATTCTATATTTTTCCTAAAAATGATAAAATTTTAACCAAAAATGTAATAGTTAAATATTCACTTTGAAAAATTATTTAAAAATAAAAAAACTACTGCTGAAAAAAATAGATAAATTTTTCAATAAATAGATGCATTTTTAATAAAATTATAAATTTCACCAAAAAAATCGAATTTTAAAATGAAGCGTTACATTTTCATTACAAAATATTATATCAATCAAATGAATTTTTAATAAAAATATAATTCCTGGGACAACCGAAAATAATTTTTTTAACATAAATTTGAGCAACAAATTGAAAAAGTTTTCGAAAAATTTAACCCTCAAAGTGCATACATAGTAAAAATCACGGTAGAGTGCATCGTGGGTGTTTAAAACCCCAGTCTATATAATCATGTATTGTTTAACCCCTATTGAATATTTTATCACAAAAAAATTATCTGATATAGTTAAAGGTATCTGTTATAAGTTAGAGTTGATTTTATAGCCATTTATTTATTTTAAGTTTGTTTAAAAAATTATTGAAAAAAGGAAAAGTGAAAAAATGAGGTTTTTTACTTAAGAATTCATAACTCGCGCAATACTAATTATTTTAACCTGAAAATTGATGACTATGATTTTGAAATAGTGTACTTTTATAAAAAAAATATTGCAACATACGTGCTTTAAAAAAAGATATTTAGTTGCAAAGTTGAAAAGTCAATTTTATAATAAAATGATGAATCAGATGTTTTGCTTTTTAAATCGATTTATTATTATAAAAATTGAGGAACTTTGACATATAATACGATAAAAATACAAAAAATTGTCAAAAAAGACATACATAACTGTATTTTAATCATTATATTTGATTCAGCACATCCACAGTCTGCGCAAAGACCTAAGCGATGATCATTGCACATCGGACGTAGGCAAGAGCCGCAAACAGATTTAGTTTTTCTGTCCTTGTTATAAGCCATCTACAATGAAAAAAACTATGAAATAATCGAAAAAAAATTATTTCACTTCATATGATATAATAATGTTGGAAAGTGAACAGGAATCAATCAAATTTCGAAAAAAAATTTGCTCAAAAATTGTTTTTTCACTCTCTATGTACACACTGGGTGTTCAATACCCCACGATTTTTTTGCCTCAATTTTCACCAGCTGGTGCTAGTA
>JAWWLR010000155.1:468799-480566 GCA_035041075.1 Acraspis erinacei
TGATCTAACCTAAAACCGGTGCAACTACTTGCCGGGCAGTGGTAGGGTGCAGCGAGGTGCGTTAACGCCGCGCAATTTCGCACGTGCGTGACAGTGTGTTTGGAGTGTCAGAATGTTTGAATGCACTTATGGCTTTTTCAAAAAATGCAGTGTGGTGTGGCATAGGCAGGCGGAAAATCGGAAAAATTTACGCAGTTTTCAAAAGCTATGCTTAACGGAGGAGAGCCCGTTTTTAGTCGCATTGTGCACTCTGGATTAAATGTGTGTGTTTAACTAAAATCTACGTCGCCTAATTTTATAAATTCTTCTCCTCTACTTCCTTTTTTCAAAAGATGACAGGTATTTATATTGAGAGAAGATTTTTAAAAGGGATCTATTTTAGAAGTCAACCCCTTGTTGATTTAGGGGAATCTATCTGCCAAAATCGTTTTCTCAATGTTCTTTTATTTAATAATAAAAATTAAAATAATTAAATAATTTTTAATAAAAAATAAAAATGGTATAGGTTTCGAAAAATGAAAATCTCGTTATTAGGGTGGTCTAAAAATTCGCTTTTTGGTGATCCATCATCAAACTTTTTCGTTTTTCGGGAAAAGAAACTTCTTTTTTTCGAATTAGGCTTTAAGTAGTAAAATTTCGGTTTTCGAACAAATTGAAAACAAAAGTACCTGTTATTCCTTTTGTAAATTAAAGTTTAATCACTTTTTAGAGTGATTTCTTAGGGTGAATAAATAATTTCCACCCCATTGCTTGTAATTTTGACCCTCCAAATCCCTTACATTGTGCCCGGAAAATGCCCGAAAAAATTGTTTGAACAATTTTTTTCTCCAGTAAAAAGTGAAAAGTTTCTATTTTTCGGGATAAAAGTTACAGAGGATGGATTCAATAATACAAAAAAATAATGTTAAACATATTTTGCGATTATTTAAACAATTTTCATTTGTTTACATTTTTTCCTGAAAATCGTTCAAGTTTATTCTTTTCTGGAATTAATAAAGCATTTAATAAATTTTAATTTTTTTGTGAAAGGTTTCAAATTATTTAAACAATTGAAAATACTTCGATTTTTTAATTTTTTTAATTTTCAAAAATTTCGTAATGAATTTTGAAGTTTGGAAGTTAAAAAAATCTCAATTCAGACTTATCAGTCTTTTATGCAAAAAAAGTGCCTTTGGAGATGAAAATTATTTTTAAGTCCATTTTTTTATTGAAAAAAGGGCTTTTAGTTAATAGAAATAAAATCGAAGTATTCCATCAACAAGCAAACCGATACGCTACAAAATTATAGTCTTACTTGCATATCTTACTTGCATTTTTTAATATTTCGAACCAGAGTTACATAATTTTTCCAATTTTCGAAATTCCTAATGTGGAAAAATAATTACTGAAAGATAAATTTCCGAAAAATCCCGACATTTAAAATTGCCAATAAAAAATCAATCTGCCGAAAATTTTTATTTCCGTAATTTTGAAACCAGGATTTTTAAATTCCTGGAAATAATAAATTGCCGAAATTTCGAATTCCGGAAAATAGTAAACTGGCGAACTTTCAAATTCTCGAAAATAAAAAAAATATTAAATAATTTGTTATTTCGAGCCTTTGGAAATTATAAAATTAACTAATTGTCGTGCCAACAATTTTAATGAAAAAAGTTTACAATTTACGAAAAAAAATATTCTAACAATAGTCTTTCTTTAAATATATTATTTGTTTCAAAATATTTTATTTAAAAAGAGAATGTTTTTTCTGAAAAAATAAACTATCATTTATTAAAATTCAAACATTTTTTAAAAATTGTTAAAAACTGACAGGGAAAAAAATCATAAAAAGACGAACCAAAAATAAATTCTGTAAATATTCCATTACCGAGTGATGCGTTTCAGTTTTCATTTTGCAAAAATAGTTACAACATGTGGACCAAAAAAATAAATTTTTTAAATTTCCTACAAAAGAGTTTTATAAATATTTTTTCTTCCCTTTTGAATTTGTTTATGTCTCTGGATATATTTTTTTTTCTTAAATTTGTTTTTCAAACAAGGTTATTTGCTATTTGTATCATCAATAGCAGAAAACAGTAATTTATTTAAAAAAAATTTAATTAACTATTAAATTATCTTTGTCGTTTGATGACGATGTGATTATTATCTTTTTGAAAAACATGACATGAATTTCTGAAAGTTCAGACAATATTTTTATTGTAAGTGATTTGTAAATCAATTATTATGTAATAATGTAATAATATATCACATTCTCCTTTTTTAATTGTGGCTGGTATAACCGGTTGCTTGCCAAGATGATGAATCAAAATGACAGTAAATTTATTCTTTGACCGGAAATTTTTCAAATTTTTTCCGAAAAAAATCTAATCAATCAATTGACGTATCAGAAAAAAATTCGCAACTTTAAAGTCTTTGAAATAAAAATTTTTGCATTTTAAGCCTTCATTTTTAATTTTATATTTTCAATTGAAAAAGAAATTGAAAAATTGAACATCTGCTTGAAACTGAATTTTTTTTAATAGATAGCTTCTGCTTGCTAATTATTTTTATGTATTAATTATATTAATGGATAATAATTACAATTTATAATTGCTTAATTCTCATTTACAAAATAGCAGTTGTATATTGATTAATTTACAATAAAATTCGATTGAGTTTCAGGGGTATTTAAAAATTTTTAAATAATAAAAAAATAATTAAAAAGTTGAAAAAATTTCATAGAATTTTTTAACGATTTTCAACAAAACATTTGGAAGCTTCTTGAGAATTTTCAAAGGTTTTAAGAAAATAGAATAATTTTCTTAAAATTCCGAGGAAAATTTAAAATGATTTTCTATGTTGAAAAATTAATTTTATGAGGAGTTTGAAAAACTTTATAAAAATATTTGCAAATTGTGAAAAAAGAATTTAAATGATTTTAATTCAATTTTGTCAGTTCTGGAAGATTTATTAAAAATTTGAGGAAAAACTGAAATAATTTTAAAACATATTTCAAAAATTTGAATAAATTTTTAAAATAATTAAAAATTTGAAATTATTGTATAAAATATAAAGAAAAATGTAAATTTCCGAAGATTTTGAAATTAAATTTTAAAGTTTTTGACGATTTTGAGAGGTTTGAAGATAATAAAATTTGCTTAAGATTTCTGGGCAATTAAAAATTTTGTATTCCTTTTATTTTAAGACATGAATTTTAAAAGAATATTTAACAAGATTACAAAAATGCACTCAAAATTGCGAAAAATCATCCCGAAGATTTTAAGAAACTTTTTATTATTTCGTGATTTTTAATTTTTTTAATTTAGAAAAAGAAATTGAGTCGTAAAATATATTTTAAAGATTAAAAAGAAATTTAAAAATCATAAAAAATTGGTAACGATTTCAAACAATTTTGAACAGATTGTAAATTTCGGAATAAAATTTTGATGTTTTTTAAGGATTTTGAAATCGTTAAGAGTAATATAAAAATATTTAAATCGTTTAATTAATAAAAGTTTTACAATTGAACTATCGCTGTTCGCCGGAATTTAATTTAAAATGGTTCATTTGAAATTAATTTAAGAAAATTTTTAGAAAAATTTCCAAAGATTTATCCAAATTAAAAAAAAAAAAAAGAATCTGGAAGATTTTAAAGCAATTTTTTTCAATTTTGTAGGATTTTTCCGAAAATTTATGTTGCAATTAGAATAATTTTGAAAAAATATTTGGAATTGAAAAAAAAAATAGAAAAAGTAATCTAAAATTAGAAAAGAGTTTAAAAAAAAAGAATACAAAATGTAGATTTTGAAATATTTTGAAATAAAATCTTGAAACTTTTTAACAATTTAAAAGGTTTGATAATAATAATTTTTTTGAAGTTTCTATGAAATCCAAAGTGATTTTTTAAATTAATTTTTTAAAAATATTGATCAAGATATTTATTTTCAAACGATGCACCCAAAGTTGTTAAAAAAATCCAGAGGATTTCAAGTAATTTTTTGTAGTATTTTAATGAAAAATTTATAAAAAAATATAATCAATTTAAAGGATATGCAAAACTTCTGAAAGAATTCAAAATTTAAAAGCTTTTGCTTTGAATTAAAATTATCTGCATAAAAAATGGTTTAGGCCCAAATTAAAAACGTTAACAGTTTACTTTTGCTTACTTCAAATAAAAAAAAAAGTTAAAAAAAATGATTTTTTGTCCCGAAGAAAATTTTTCTTTATTTAAAAATGATTTTCTGCATCTTAAAGTTATTTTCGGCAAAATAAAAAATTTATTTCCAATAAATGTTTGAAATGCCGTCAATTTTTTTTTTTTTAATACAAAACCAAACCTAATGGTTAAAACCGCAGTCTCAAGTTCGTCTAAGACGATTTATCTTGACATTGTTGACGTTTCCATTAGTGAATAATGTCTATTGTTATTTTTAACGCCTTTAATTTTTTTTCCACTGAAGTAATAACTTTTTTTACTGGAAGGAGTGTTAATCTATCCCAAGAATAGTATGTTGTAATGTTAGATTGCTCGTAAAATTGGAATAAAAAAATAATTGGCAAATGCGGTGACATTTCCGAGATTCGATTTCGTGACTGTCGACTTGTGGCTTCCGGAAGAAAATTCCAGAAGAGAACGGAAGCAATGTGGGTCGAGAGTTGTTGGATTGACATTGAAAGAAATGCGATGGTTAAGTGTAAAGGAAAATAGAGAATAAAGGATTTTCTTGCATCGGACAGAAATGAATGCGTCTCTGATCCACTTGCTGAACTTTCTTCACTACTTAAACAATGCTTTTATTTTTTTGACCAGGGTTTTAATTAATTTTTTAAGTTAAAATATTAGTGGCGATCACCGATCCAATATTTAGAGAGACGAAAAAAATCTGCCTCAGCCTGGATTCGAACCTTGAATGCCACTATGCATAAGCGTTAACGAATATGACATTTCCTGTTTCTCCTATATCACCTAGTTACATAGGTCTTTACCGTCAAATGTTTTTTATAATAGCTTCTTCACTTTCAGGAGTTTTTACCGAATCGGAATATAAATTTAAACAATTATGTTAATTTGTTGATGAAAAATATTTCATGGTCTCTATTACTGGTCTATTATTTTTGGAAAAATAAGACAAAATCTGCCTTAGTTTTCTGTGGCGTAATTGGTGAACGCTCTAATTATAGTGGCGTTCGTGGTTCAAATCCCGGCTGAGGCAGATTTTTTTCTCGTTTTTTCCAAAATAGTGCAGTAAAATTCGAGCTATTTTTCTGGTGCATCTTGCTCTTTTGGAAAGGATTCTATATTAAGAATGTAATTTTCAGGTTTACAAGTTTCACCTTGTTAGACTGTTCTGCTCAGTTCGTACGTTCGTGCTTAATAAAGTTTTCAAGTTTTTGGTCAAGTGTATGGCAGGAAAATGTTGTTTTGAAGTTCGGGATATATATGATTACATGAAATTAGTTTCGAGCAAGCATTCTTACAAAAAAAAAAAAGAAAAAAAAAAAAGTTCATGTTAAGAGTGAGTTTCATTTATTAAACGTGTCAAAAAGAAGTTACTTGGAACGTGTCCAAGTATTTGACTTTCTGATAACATTTTTCACGAAAATTGGGAAATAAATTCTTTAAATGAAGTTAAGGTGGATATTGTATTAAATTCAATTTAAAATGCTTTAAATCCCTAGCATTTCGAGTAAACATATTGCATTGTCGACAAAAATTATTTAATTTTTAATAAACTAGTTGAATTTTTACACCAGAAGTTAAAATTTTAATTGAGAAGATTTATTTTCTCTGATAGAAGATAAATTGTAAAAAAAAGTTAAATTTTCATTTGGATAAAATTATTTTCAACTTAACGAAATCGATTTTTTAACAAAATAGTTAAATTCTTAAACAAGGAGAATTTTGAAGTTAAATGATGAATATTCAACAAAATATATCTGTTAACAAAAAAATTATTTTTAAGCAAAAATAAAATAGTCAAATTTTAATTTGGATAAAATTATTTTCAACTTTAAAAAATCGAATTTTCAACAAAGTAGTTAAATTATTAACCAAATGCTAATTTTTTACGAAAAAAATTAATTTAATACAAAATAGTTCAATTTTTAAACACATATTTAAAAAATTCAACCAAAAAGAGTAAGTTTTATCGAAAAATATTTATTTTCTTTCAAAAAAGACAATTTTTTAACAACAAAAAAATGAATAGTTAAATTCTCAACCACAGACATAAATTTTCAAGTGAAATTTTTGATCTTCATGAAAATATAATAATTTTTAACCAAAATAATTTCCTAACCAAAAAAGTATTCTTTGACTAAAAAAGAAAAGTTTTAAGCCAGAAATAGAATAGACAAATTTCCAGGTAAAACCATTAATTTTTGGAAAAACAAATTAATTTTCAAATAAAATGATGAATTCTCAACAAAATAGATTAAATTTTGACCAAAAAGTTTAATTTTCAACCGAAAAGAATAATTTTTAACCAAAAGTATTCACTTTATGTGAAAAAAAGATAAATTTTCAACAAAAATTAAAATAGTTAAATTTTCAACCAGAGATATATTTTTACGTGAAATTTTTAATCTTCATGAAAATATAATAATTTTTAACCAAAAGGATGAATTTTAAATCAAGAAGGTAAATTATTTACAAAAAAAAATGGATTTTCAACTAAAAAATAAACTTTTCAATCAGAAATGGAATAGTTTAATTTCCAGTTAAATACATGAATTTTTCCTGCAAAAAATTGAATTTTCAGCAAAAAAGTTAAATTTTCAACATAAATAAATTTTGAAATAAAATTATAATAAATGAATTTTTAAAGAAATAGTTCAATTTTTAACAGAAAAGGTAAGTTTTTCCAAAAAATGAAATACGTCAATTTTCAGTTAAACAAATTAATTATCAAACAAACAAAAATTGATTCTCAAGAAAATAGTTAAATTTTCACCCAAGAGTTGAATTTTTAACTATCTAAGCTAATTTTTTTACCAAAAAGGGAATAGTTAAATTTTCAGTAAAAAAAACATTTTTACCCAAAAAATTAATTTTCAAAGAAGGAGATCAATGTTGTATGAACAAGGACGAATTTTCAAATAATATCTGTATTTTTAAATAAAAATTAATTTACAATTGAAAATATAATAGTTTAATTTTTAGTTAAAAAAATGAAGATTCAACCAGAAAGATGATTTTTAAAAAAAAAGATCATTAAGTTTCTACCATAGAGACGATTTTGGAACCAAATTATTTTTTTAAATTGAAAAATATAAATTTCAAAAAAAAAAATTTTGGTTCAAAATTTACTGGATAACAATAATTTTCAACAAAAAAACGAATTTTTAACAAAATAGTGAAATTTTTCACCATAGGATGTTCAGTTTTAATGAAACAGATGCTTTTTTAAACGGGAAGATTATTTTAATCCAAAAAGGAACTTAAAAAAATGCATACATTTCCAAGAGAATAGTTTAATTTTCAACGAAAAGAATGAATTTTTAACATAGAAAAAAAATTAATTTCTAACAAAGTTGTTTAACTTTTTAGCGAAGAATGAAATTGTTAACAACAACAAAAATTGAATTCTCAGTGAAAAATATAATAGTTGATTTTAATTTTTATTCAAAAACGGTTGAATTCAACGAAACAACACGTTTTATCAACAAAATTGTTGAATCATCAAACAAAAGAGATTAATTTTCAACTAAACGGTCGCACTTTTAATCAGAAAAGATTTAATTTTTACCGCAACTCATAAATTTTCAAACTCGTAAGACGATTCTTCCTTTAAACAGTTGAATTGTTAACAAGAAAATTTAATTTGCTAATAACTCATAAATTTTTTAATAAAAAATATGTTTACTCACCGAATTCTATAAAATAGTACATTTTTTAGCCAAAAATGATTAAAGAATTAACTTTAAAATTTGACCGAGGTTTAAAGAAGAACATGTTTTTTTTAACAAAGAAAGTGTAAGAGAAAAATTTTTTTTCAGCTTCCAATTTTATGACCTTGATATTCCGATTTTTTAAAATGAAAATTGTGTTTTTATAAAATGAGAAAAAATTGGTGTGAAACTTTAGACAATTGCATTAAATATGAATAAAAAATTTAGCATTACAATAATTAAGATTACTATACTTTACAACATAAATATTTTTTTCCATTCTAAGAAAAAACTTTTGCAATTTTTTGCTCTTTGAGGTTGAAACAGATTAAGTTATTAATTAATGAAATTATTCGTATTTTTGTGTTAATAAATTAAGTTAATTAATTAAGATTAATCTGACTTAAGTTTGATAATCGAACTGATAATATTCCAAACATTTAGAAATAATCAGATTCTCAATTTAAAAAAAATGCAAATATCACTATTTATCATTTCTAAATTATAATTGAGAATCTTTATTGTATTGTTTGTTGTAAATTCATTTTTTCTTAGTTGAATTTTTTTTGTCAAAGATGTACCATTTTCATTGAAAATAAAAAAAATGAAATAAAAATTAATTTTTTAATGATTTTACTCGTGATATTTTGTTATTTTATATTTTTTATGAATTTTGTAAACAATTTTTTTTATAAATCTAAAACCAAAGAACATTCTATTAATACATGCAAAAAAACATTTTATCTTTTGTTTCGCACATCTGCCGCATATTGATTCTAAATGACAAAGTTATAAATTTGATTATATAATTTATTTACAAGATTAATAAAAAATATCGAATCATAATTTCCCATCATTAAACATTACTGGCGATAAAATTTGAGGAAAATTAAGAGAAAAATCATTTTTTTCTGCCTTTAGATTCGACACTCGGTATTTATTTATATAATTTGTTTATAAAATTAATAATAAATATGGGAGGACAAATTTTTATTATCGAGCATTATTGTTTTGATGAAAGAAGACAATTTTACCTCAAAAATTTACATTGCAACCGAAGAATCCATAGTATAGACTATTTGTTAAGTTAATTTGTTTATAAAAATGGACTTAACCATGCTTTTTTTGCCTTCAACTGCCCCGGCGCCGATTTTAAACTTTACCCTGGAACCGATTTGGATGTTTTTTTAAAGCTATTAAAATTTCAAAGAAAATTTTCCACCCTGATTTTCAATTTAGTTTTTCAGTTTTTTTATAAATAAACAAATAAATACGACGAAAAAAATGGCCATTTTTTTCTATTTGACGTTCCCGGTGCTCGTCAATAATAGGAAAATTGATGTAATTTCCGACGTTTCATAAATTTACATTATTTAAAGATGTTCCATCCTGATGCTATAAATAAAAAAAATGTATAAACAAATTATTTGTTGACAATCTGTTTTCTATAATTTTTAATAATTTAACATATTCTTAAGTTATATTGCAAGAAATTTGAATGGAAACAATATTTTAATGAAAAAAATGTCTCTTAAGACTATTCTTGTTAATATTATAAACAAATATAATAAACAAATGCATTATTCAGGTATTTGTCGTCAGAAAAATTGTTTTTTTTAATGTCAGTTTTTTCAAATTAGGATCGTCATGATAATTTAAGAAAAATTCATAATTTGTTGATAAATTTTATGATTTTGTAACATATTTAATTTAAAAAATGCATTATTTGGGCATTGCTCAATCATTCATTGTATTAAAAACCTCTTATGTTGGCATTTTTAAATTAAATTTGTTTAACAAAAACATCAAATTAATCAACTAATTATGAATGTTACTGAAATTATAGTAAAGCTTCGAATTCAAAGGACTGGAATTTAAAAAACCGAATTATTCCGTCGATAAGTGCTCTAATAATGAATTTGTTTATTAAATTTTTTGGATAAAATCATAAAATTCATCAACAAATTATGAATTTTTTGAAATTATCATGAGGTAACTAATTAAAAAAAAATTAATAAAAAAAACGAATTTTTCTGACGACAAATGCCTGAATAATTCATTTGTTTATTAAATTTGTTTACATTCTTAACAAGAATTGTCTTAAGAGAAATTGTTTTCATTAAAATATTGTTTCCATTCAAATTTTTTGCAATAAAACTCAAAGAACGTTAAATTATTTAAAAAGATAGCAAACACATTTTCAACAAATAAGTTGTTTATAAGCAATTTTTTTGTTTATTGTATCATGATTTGTTACGATTTTTTTCATTCATTTACGTAATTTTTGCAAATTTCCAAAAACCTTCTCCTGATGATTATCTGTTTAGCTATACATTTTATTATTTGGTTGAAAATTTAACAATTTTCTTAAAAAGCATCTGTTTTGGTTGAAAAATTAAATTTTTGTTTTTTGAAAAATTCCACAATTTTTTTGAGTCATACATTTTTTAAAAAGTTCTCTTATTCTGTTGAAAATTTAAATATTTGTCCAAAAATGTTACTTTTTGTTTAAATTTAATATTTTAGTGTTGAGAAGAGAACTGAAATCTTTTCTGGATGAAAATTGAACTATTTTGTTAAAAAAAATTTTATTTGAAAATTCGTGGGAAATTAAAATATTTGGTTAAATAGTCATACTTTTTGGTAGAAAATTCGACTGTTTTTTTAAATTCATCTATTTTTTTTAAATTGATCCTTTTTGGTTAAAAGAATCCGTCAATTTGAATTAAATTTTTTTTTCGTAGAAACTTATTTTTTGTTTAAAAAATCATATTTTGATCTTTAAAAGTGAAGTGGATTTTTTTTGGGTGAAACTTCAACTACTTTTTCGTTAAAAATTCGTCTCTTTGGATTGAAAATTCATTTTTTTCGTAGAAACTTTTTTTTAATTCATCTTTTGATCGTAAAAAGTCAACTAAAATTCTTTTAAACAAAAAATGCAGGTATTTTTGTTTGAAAATTTATCTTTTTGATTAAAAAGGTCATCTGTCTTTTTAGAAATTTCATTTTTTTTTTTAAATCAAAATTCAAATCTTTGTTAAAAAATTATTCTACTTTGCTTGAATATTGAACTATTTTGTTTGAATTATTTCGTCGAAACACTTTGTTAAGATATTTTTTTAGAGATTTATATTTTTAGAAAATTTTTTTTTTTTTGCTGAAAATGAAACCATTTTGTTGAAAATTTAACGCTTTAGTTACCCTTATTTATTTTTATCCTTATTTGTAGTTAAATTTTTTAATTTTTTTAAGGTTGATCTTTTTTAGTTGAAAGTCCTCCTTCTTCGGTAAAATAAAATAATTTCCTTGGTTTGAAATTTCATTTTTGTTGAGTAAAAATACATCAGTTTCGTGGAAAATTAATTTTTCTCTGAAGTCATATTTATTGTGTGAAAATTTAATTTTTGTAGAGAAAATTTGTGTTTTAGGTTTCAAATTTCTTTCAATAAATTTCACATTTTTTTAGTGAAATATAAACTATGACACCTCGTTGTTGAGAGCTGATCTTTTCAGTTTAAAAATTCAGCTATGATGTAAAAAATCTAATTATTTTGTTTGTAAATTTAAATATTTTGTTAAAGGCCATTTTTAATAGTAGAAAAGAGATTTGTTTGTTTAAAATCAATTTGAAAATTTTAAATTGTTATCTGAAGCATGTTTTATTCCGTTTATAAAAGATTCCAAGTTAAAACTATTACAAGATTAGAATGCTAGTATTTGAATGTTAATGATCAAGGTAAATGGAAAATTAGTTAAGGAAAAATCAGCAAAATTTGAAAATGAATTTCTTGAACACTGCCTATTTCTACTAGAAATAACTAGTAAAATATCTCTGTAAACTGAAAATTAGGTTCAGTTGTAGGTGGGGGGGGGGGTATTTAGTAACGTTTTCTTACAG
>JAWWLR010000155.1:487178-499433 GCA_035041075.1 Acraspis erinacei
AAATTATAATTTTTGATAATTTTGGAAAAATAATTTTAATTCTCTTTTATAAAAAGAGAATTTACAACGATAAAATGTCGAAAAAGGATTTTTTACTGGAACTCTCTAGTAGCTTAATGGGAAAGCGTCTGACCGGCAAACGGAAGTTCTGTGGTTCGATTCCCAATGGAGTCAAGGGAGATTTTTTTCAGAAAAAAAATTAATAAACATTTTTTATAAATTCATATTTCTGTAGTCTGTAAAGGCGTTGAGAAAATTCTGTTTTTCTCGGTTGATAATAAAAATTTCTTGAAAAAAATCCCTGCTCGAAATTAGAATTTATATGAATTTAAAAATAATAAAAAATACCATATTTCTAAATTATGACAGAAAATACTGTGAATAAATAAAATTATTATTAATTATAAATTAATTAATTATTAATTATTATTATTATACTTTTCTTCTGAAATTCTACTATTTTTCTTAAAAAATAACTATTTTATCAAAAATTCGTCTTTTTGGAAAGAAAATCCGTTCTTATGGATTCAAAATTCAGCTTTTGGTAGAAAGGAAATCTTTTTTGGTTGAAAATTAATCTTTGAGGGTTGAAACTTAATTTTTTTATTTTAAAAGTCTTGGCTTATATATTGGATCCAGAATTCATCTCCTTTTGTTTAAAATGAGAATAAATAGTTAAAAATTTAATTAATTTGTTGGAAATTCAATTATTATTTTTAAAATTATTATTATTATTATTATTATTATTATTATCTTTTTTGCTTGCAAGTTTATTTTTAATAATTGAAGGTTCATTATTTATAATTAAAAAGTCTACTATTATATTTTTTGTCGAGAAATTTTTCTCGTTTGGTTAAAAATTATTCTATTTGGTGAAAGATAGAATTATGTGGTTAAAAACTCAACTATTTTGTAAAAAATTCTATTCGGTTTAAAATTAATCATTTTCTTAATAATTCATATTTTTCAGTTAAAACTTCAAGTATTTTGTTGCCAATTTTTATTTTTGAATAAAAAATTGATCCTTTTGGATTTTAAATTTATCTTTTGGTAGACAATTATCATTTTTGTTTAAAAATTTATTTTTTATTCGTAGAAAGTTAACTCTTTTTAAATAAAAAATCTTTCGTATTTTGGGTCCAGAATTCTATTTAGTTAAAAATTAATTTTTTTTTTAATCATATTTTTTGGTTGTAAATTCGACTATTTTATTTTAAATTTGTATCTTTGAATAGAAAATTCATCCTTTGGATTGAAAATTTATCTTTTGGTAAATAAGTATCATTTTTCGTTAATTTATTAATTTATTTAATTTATTGATTAATTAATTTGTTTTAAATTAAATTTTTTTAAAGTTATCTTGTAAAAAATGACACTATCTTGTGAAAAATTAATTTTTTTGAAAATTTAACTATTAGATTGAAAACTCGTCTTTCTTCCGAAAAAATTTGTCCACTGGATTAGAAAATTCACCTTTTATGGTTCGAAGTTAATTATTTTTAATTCGTGATTATACTATCATATTTTTAGTCAAGAAATTCGTTTTTTTCTTCAAAATACTACTTATTAGATGAAAATTTATTTATTTTTTTTTAAATCAAATATTTTGTTAAACATTTATTTTATTTTTATAGAAACTTTGTCTGCTTTAAATCAATATTTATATTTGGGTGGAAAAGATTTCTTTTGGTTGATGATTAATTTTTTATTGTTGAAATTTAACTATATCTAATTAAATACTCTACTGTCACATTTTTTGCCCAGAAATTTGTTTTTTGTTTTTTAAAAATACTACTAGTTGGTTGGTTAGAAGTTAATTATCTCTAATTAAAGATTCTGCTATAATATTTTTCATCCAGAATTTAACCTTTTTCGTTAAAAAATACTACTAATTAGTAAAAAATTTAGTTAAATTTTGGAAAATTCAACTATTTGTTTTTAATTTTCTTGTATAGTAGAAAGTTATTTATTTTTATTTAAAAAGTCTACTATTATACTTTAGTTTCAAATTTAATCTATTTTTGGTAAAAAATTCTACTATTTTGTGAACATTTTAATTATTTTGTTAAAGTTTTTTTTTCATTGCAAATTTGTCCTTTTAGATACAAATTGATATTTTTTTAGAAAAGTAATCTTTTTTGGGTAAAAGTTAATTATTTTAAATTAAAGACTCTACTATCATATTTTGGATCCAGAAATGAATTTTGTTTGTTTGTTAAAAATACTTCTAGTTAGTTAAAAATTTTATTTTTTTTGTTGAAAATTCAACTGTTTTCTTTAAAATTCATCTTGCTTAATAAAAAATTATTTCCTTTAATTTGAAAAGTAAACTATTATATTTTGGGTTTTGAATGGATCTATTTTGGTTAAAAAGTTGACCATTTTGTAGAAAATTAAAAAATTTTGTTGAAAATTCAACTATTTTATTAAAAGGCGAGTTTTCTGGTCCAAAATTCTAAGAATTTGTTAAAAATTAAATTATTGTTGTAAAAATTCGACTAATTTGTTAAAAAGTGACTTTTTTCGAGAACTCTACGATTTTGTTAAACACTCTTTTTTTATCATAGAAAATTTGTCCTCTCAAATAAAAATTTATATAGTTTCATAGAAAAGTCATCTTTTTCAGATGAGAATTATCTTTTATGGTTGAAATTTAATTATTTTTATTTAAAGATTCTACTATTATATTTTTTGACCGGAAATTCACCTTTTTTAAATACTACTAATTAGTTAAGAATTTAATTATTTTGTTGAAAAAATCTATTTTCTTAAAAAGTTTTCTTTTTTGTAAAAGGTCAATTATTTTTATTTGAAAAGTCTACCATAATATTTTGGATTCAGAATGAAACTATTTTGGCTAAACATTCTACTATTTTGCGGATAATTGATTTATTTTGTTGAAAATTCCATTTGGTTAAAAAATTATTTTTGTTTCGAGAATGAACTATTTTGTTAAACGTGCGTTTTATTTTCGATAGAAAATTCTTCCTGTTAAATCAAAATTAAAATGGTTAGAAAAGTAATTTTTAACGAAAATTCATCTTTTATGATTGAAAGTTAATTATTTAAATTAAAGATTCTATCATATTTTTTGCACAGAATCTCCTTTTTTTATTTTAAAAATTAAACTACTTTGCTGCAATTTTTTTCATGAAAATTCGCCTTTTTGGATCAAAGTTTATATTTTGGTAGGAAAGTAATATTTTTTGGTTGAGAATTGATTTTTTCGGATTGAAAATTAATTATTTTTAATTAAAAAGTATTATTAATTCTAATATATTCTTTTATTATTATTTTCTTTTATTATTAGTAATATTATTTTTTGTTTTAGAATAAACTTTTTTGGCAAAAATTCACTATTTTACGGAAAATTTCATTCTTTTTTTTGAAAATTTAATCCTTTGGTAGAAAAGTAAAATTTAATTATTTTCAATTAAAGATTATATTTTTCGAACATTTTGTGGACAAAATAGTTATTATTTTATTGTAAATTCAACTATTTTGTTCAAAAGTGAATTTTTAAATAAAAATTAAACTATTTTGTTGAAAATTCTTTTTGTTTCGCAGAAATTTTGTTCCTTATCAAAATTTATATTTTTGTACAAAATTGATTGTTTAACGAAAATTTAACTTTTGCTTTTGAAAATTAATTATTTTTCATTAAAGATTCTACTACCATATTTTTGGGCCAAACTGTCTCCTTTTGTTGTTAAAAATACTACTATTTAATTGAAAATTTAGTTTTTTGTTCAAAAATTCAAATATTTTTTGCATCTCTCTTCAGGTTCGACATTTGGTATATGAATTTATTTATGATTCAAAATTCATCTTTTTCGGTTGAGAATTAATTTTTTATGATTGAAATTTAATCTGTTTTGGTAAAAAAAATTAAAATTTTGTAGAAAATTTAATTCATATTTTGTTTAAAATTAAACTATCTTGTTCAAAAGTGTTTTTTTGTTGTTGAAAATTAAACTATTTTGTTGAAAAAGTTTTTTTTTCGCATTGAAAATTTGTCCTTTGAGATCAAAATATATATTTTGGTAGAAAAGTAATCTTTTTGGTAAATAATTAATTTTTAATGTTGAAATTGACTGATTTTTAATTAAAGATCCTACTAACATATTTCTGATCCCAACAATTATTTTCGTTATTTTTTAAAAATACTTCTAATTAGTTTGAAAATTTAATTATTTTTTTCAAAATTCAGATATAAAAAATACTGTTAATTGGTTAAAAATTTTTGTTTAATTCAAATATTTTGTTGGACATTCATTTTTTTCATACAAGATATGTTCTCTTAGATCAAAATGGATATTTTTGGCGAAAAGTAATCTTTTTTTGTTTGTTTAAAATTCATCTTTTATGGTTAAAATTGATTTATTTTTAATAACAATTTCTATTATCGTAATTTCATTCAGAAAGGCATATTTTTTGTTTAAAAATACTACTAATTAGTTAAAGATTTAATTACATTTTTGAAAATTCAACTATTTTCTTGAAAACGTATCTTTTTTGTAGAAACTTAATTATTTTTATTTGAAAAGTCTACTATTATACTTTAAGTTCAGAATTAATATATTTTTGGTCAAAAATTCTACTATTTTGTGGAGACTTTCATTATTTTGAAAATGAACTATTTTGTTAAAAAATGATTCTTTTGTCGAAAACTCAACTATTTTGTTAAAAATTCCATTTTTTTCCTAGAAAATTCGTCCTCTTAGATGAAAATTGATATTTTGGTAGAAAAGTAATCCTTTTTAGTTCCAATTTATATTTTGTGACCCAGAAATTCATTTTTTCTTTAATACAGCTAATTAGTTTAAAAAAATGTAATCAACTCTTTTGTTAAAGATTTTTTTTATTGAATATTTGTTCTCTTAGATCAAAATTTATATTTTGGTAGAAAATTGATCTTTTTCGGTTGAAAATTCGTCTTTTATGTTTAAAAGTTAATACTTTTTAATTGAAAAGTTTATTATTTTATTACTTTTAACAGTTAATTACTTTAATATTTAATGGTTTTTTAAATTTGAATCTAATTTTTTTCTAAACTGTTCATTTTTTTACTTGAAAATGAAACTATTTTCTGATGCATTCTTTTTTTTAGGAACAAAATACCTGATATTATTTGTTATTAATTTAACTAGGATGACTTAACATTTTTTTCAGAGTAATTTGTTGTATTTTATTTATTTATTTTTTGAGTCATTTTTAAGTTTATTTAAAAGGTGGATTTTCTCTGTTAACAGAGGTCAGTAAAAAGCAGAAATGTGGCAATCATCAGTTGGTATCACGTGTTATCATAATCGGTCCGATGCGACGCGCCGGACGAAAGAAATTAGAGCGAAGTGTCATCTGGGCGTTAACTTTTTTGCGGTCACTTTTAGTGATACGCAGTTCCACGATTACTTTATAGTCTCATTAGCAGGGGCTATAACGCCACTATTACATCGCATTAAAGCAATACTCCTTACTTTTAATCGTCACGTTCTGTTATTTATTTACTAATAAAAATTGTATGATTTTGATTTCGAATTTTTTTATTTTTTTATATCAAAGAGGCTCTACACTCTTTCCCCATTTCCCTATTTTTTCCTTTTTCTAATTATTCCTCTTTTTACTCCCTTTTTAAGAAAACTTTCTCCTTTTCATACATTTTTCATTTTTATTAATAATAATTTCTATACAGATTCATTTTTATTTTAATATAAGATTCTCTCCCAGCAGAAATGGGAATAACATAATTAAATTTATAAGTTCTTTATTTTTTTTATGTAAATGAAAAAAATATTTGAAGGAAACGGTTTTTTTAAATTTTAAACAAATATTTTTCTGACTGATTCAAGATTGATGAATCTTTAGGTTTCCAGTTTTTAGATGGGTCGATCTTGAAGATTTGTGATATTTTTGTGATTTAGAAAGATATAATTTTGAACGTTTTTTTTAATAGTTCAGTTTTGAAGTTTCACGATTGAAAACTCTTCAATTTTAAAAATCTATAAAAAAAATTCTTCAATTTGGATGATCTTACAAATTAATCAAATTTCCAATGTAAATAGACAGAAATAAATAATTTTTAATTAAAAATTTAAAAAATTAAAAGCTCTTGAATTTTAAATATTTACAAATAAAATCAAAATTCTACAAACTGGAATAGTTCTAATTAAAAGTCCCTACATTGTGAAAATATAGAATTAAAAATTATTAATTATTATCGTTATAAAATTATCAATTTTGAATATTAATAATTTAAAATTCTTCAATTTTAATGATTTTAAATTCAAATTTCTTCTTCTTTAAATTCAATTTCTTCAATTTTAAAAAATTGCAGTGGAAGATCCTTCAATATTTATTGTTTATAATCGATAATGCAACTGTTTTTGGTTTAAATTTACCCATTTTTTTTTTAATCCGATCATTTGGTTAACAATTATTTTTCTTAAAATTCATATTTCTTAGTTAAAAATTCGATCCTTTGCTTAAAAATTATTTTTCTTAAAATTCAGCTTTCTTAGTTGAAAATTAAATTTTGAGTTAAAAATGTAAATAATTGATTTAAAATTCATAGTTTTTGTATGAAAATGCAAGTATTTTGTTGCAAATTTGTGTTTTTGAATAAAAAATTATTTCTTTTGGATTAAAAAATAATATTTTTTGGAGAAGTCTTTTTTATTTTGTTTAAAAATTTATATTTATTGGTTTAAAATTGATCTTGATTTGAAAATTCGAATGTCTAAAAAAATTTTTTGCTTCGAAAATTTGAATATTTGTTTGAAATTGTAACAGTTTTTGGATGAAGTTTAATTTTTTTTTAATTTCACGATTTGGTTGAAAATTAACTTTTTTTTTGAAAATTTAATTTTTTTATTTTAATGTTCATTATTTTATTTTTGTTAAAAATCAATCTTCTTAACTAAAAATATAACTATCTTGTTTCCGATTGAAAATATATATTTTTTACTTGAAAATTCAAATAGTTGGTTGAAGATTCATGTTTTTTTTTAAATTGGTCTTTTTTATAGAAAATTAATTCCTGTAGTTAAAAATTAATCTTTGGTACGCTTTAGTCAAAAATTCATGTATTTTGTTGAAAAATCAACTTTCTTGGCTGAGTATTCACGTATATTTTTTATTTAATTTTTTGGTTAAAATAATATAATATAAATTTTTTTTAATTCTTGCTTAAAAATTCATCTTTCTATTCAAAAATTTATTTTTCTGGTTGAAGATTCATCATTTCAGTCGAAAAATCATCTTTTTTGTTGATAAATTAAATATTTAATTGAATATTTGTTTTAAAGTAATTTGCAAATTAAAAAAATTAAATCCTCTTTAATTTTAAACATTTACAAATCAAAATTCTACAAACTGGAATAGTTCTAACTAAAAGTTCCTACATTTTCAAAATATAGAATTAAAAATTATTAATTATTATAATGTAATAAATTATTATAATATTAATTATTATAATTATTATATTATTATAATGTTAAGTTCCTACATTTTCAAAATATAGAATTAAAAATTATTAATTATTATAATGTATAAATTTTGATGATTTATAATGGAAAATTCTTCAATTTTTAAAAATATCCTTCAATATCTCTTGTTTATAATCGAAAATGCAACTGTTTTTGGTTTAAATTGACCCTTTTTTTGTTGAAAATTCGATCATTTGGTTAAAAATTATTTTTCTTTAAATTCATCTTTCCTAGTTGAAAATTAAATTTTGTGTTAAAAATGTACCTAATTTTTTTAACATTCATCGGTTTTGTTTGAAAATGCAACTATTTTGTTGCACATTTGTGTTTTTGAATAAAAAATTATTTCTTTTGTGTTAAAAAATCATATTTTTGGCAGAAGTCTTTTTTATTTAGTTTAAAAATTTATATTTATTGGTTTAAAATTGAGCTTGATTTGAAAATTCGAATGTATAAACAAATTTTTTGCTTCAAAATTTTTAATATTTTTTTGAAACTGTAACCGTTTTTGTATGAAGTTTAATTTTGTTGAAAATTTCACGACTTGCTTGAAAATTAAATTTTATTAAAAGTTTAAATTTTTTATTCTAATGTTTATTATTTTATTTTTGTTAAATATCAGTGTTCTTAACTAAATATACAAATATTTTATTTCTGATGGAAAATATATTTTTTTTACCTAAAAATTCTACTAGTTGGTTGAAGATTCATGTATTTTTTTAAATTGGTCTTTTTCATAGAAAATTAATCCCTATAGTTAAAAATTAATCTTTTGGGTTCAAAATTCAACTGTTTGGTTAAAACTTAATCTATTCAGTTGAATATTCATCATTTTACTTGGAAATTCATTTTTTGTAAAAAATTGAATTTTTTTATTGAAAATTCGATTTCTTTTTGGGAGTTAAACTATTCCATTTTTATTTCAATATTCGTATTCTTTAGTCAAAACTTCAGGTATTTTATTGAAAATTCAACTTTCTTGGCTGAGGATTCAAGTATATTTTTTATTTAATTTTTTGGTTAAAATTTAATCATTCGGTTGAAAATTAAAAAAAATTTTGTTTAAAATTCATGAGGAAATTTGTCTTGAGGAAATTTTTTTTTAAGTCTTGTTTAAAAATTCATATTTCTATTGGAAAATTTATTTTTCTTGTTGAAGATTCATAATTTCAGTTGAAAAATCATCTTTTTTGTTGATAAATTAAATATTTAATTGAACATTTGTTTTATAATAATTTGCAAATTAAAAAAATTAAATGCTCTTTAATTTTAAATATTTACAAATCAAAATTCTACAAACTGGAATAGTTTTAATTAAAAGTTCCTACATTTTGAAAATATAGAATTAAAAAAGAATAACTATTATAATTTATAATTTATAAATTATTAATTATTATAGTTATAAAATTATCAATTTTGAATATTGACAAATAACAATTCTTCAATTTTAATTATTTTAAATTCGTATTTCTTCCATTTTTCAGATGCACAATTGTAGAATAAGAAGGTTGAAATGTTTAAAATTTAAAATTATGCAAATTTAAACATTTTTTCAATACTTAAATAGTTAAATTTTGATGATTTATAATGGAAAATTCTTCAATTTTAAAAAATTTCAGTGGAAGATCCTTTAATATTTATTCTTTATAATCGAAAATGCAACTGTTTTTGGTTTAAATTTATCCTTTTTTTGCTGTTGAAAATTCGATCATTTGGTTAAAAATTATTTTTCTTCAAATTCATCTTTCTTTGTTGAAAATTAAAAAAACTAAAATTAAAAAATTAAAAATCATATTTTTTGTAGAAGTCTTTTTTATTTTGTTTAAAAATTTATATTTATTGGTATAAAATTGAGCTTGATTTGAAAATTGGAATGTATAAAAAAATTTTTGCTTCTAAATTTTCAATTTTTCTTTGAAATTGTAACAGTTTTTGGATGAAGTTTATTTTTTTTAATTTCACGATTTGGTTAAAAATTAACTTTTTTATTGAAAATTTAAATTTCTGAATTTAAAGTTCATTATTTTATTTTTGTTAAAAATCAATGCTCTTAACTAAAAATAAAACTATTTTATTTCTGATTCAAAATATATCTTTTTAACTTGAAAATTCAACTAGTAAGTTGAAGATTTATGTATTTTTTTTAAAATTGGTCTTTTTTATAAAAAATTAATCCACTTAGTTAAAAATTAATCTTTTGGGTTCAAAATTCAACTATTTTGTTGAAACTTAATCTATTCTATGTCTGTTTTTTATTTCATTCTTTGTTTAAAATTCAATTTTTTGGTTGAAAATTAACAAATGTTGTTTAAAATTCTTCCTTTCTTGGGGAAAATTAATTTTTTTTTAAATTCTATGTTGAAAATTCGTCTTTCTATTCACACTTTTTTCTGTTTGAAGATTCTACATTTCGTTGAAAAAAATCATATTTTTTGTTGATAAATTAACTATTTAATTGAATTTATTGTTTTATAAAAATTTCAATTTTGTATTGTAAAGTGTGTATAGTAGTAGTATTTTTCAAAACTATTTTATCAAATTATAAATTATAAATCTTTGCATTAGAAAAAAAAAATTGTTTTTTGGTCCGGCTAGAAAGAATGAAAATACCTCTCTGCACGTGCGTTTTTCTGGTTCTTATCTTGCCTGACAAATCTTAATTTTTATACATTTATTCCTCTCGCGTTAGTCTGTTCTTTTTATCTTCGGACTGTAACACATTTCAAGTATTTTGTTGTGAAAAAACTATCCAGATAAGATTTTTTTATTTAAAATTTTTTAAATTTTTAGGGTGAGGGAAAATTCCGCCCACCCGCCCTAATCATACAATTTAAAAAAAATATTTTTTAATCTACAAATTATCCAAATTCTTATTTATTTATCGCAGGTTTGCTGGTGTTTCCCATATTGCTCCCAACTATTTTCGTGTGAAAGTTTATTCTTTTCGTTAAAAAATTACTTTCATTCAACTTTTTAAATTAACTATTTCATTATTTGCTTGAAAAATAATTTTTTTTTTGAAAATTCAATTATTTGGTTAAAAATGAACTTTCTTGCTGAAGATTCATAATTTCAGGTGGAAAATGAAACTTTTTTTTATAGAAAATTCCTATGTTTGGGTTGAAAATGAATCTGTTTTGGCCAAGGGTTCAAAGTTAAAAATTATATTTCCGGACTGAAGATTCATAAACTTAGTTAAAAAATTATTTCTTCGCTTGCAAGTTTAACTAAATTTTTGAAAATTCGAGTTTTTTAAAAATTAATGTTTTTAGGTGCAAATTTAACTATTTAATTTCTTGGGCAAAATTAATTTCTTTCAGTTGAACTTCATGTTTTTTTTTAAAATAAAATATAAAGTTAATTTTATTTCTTTTAATTTTAAATAAATTTTATTTAATAATTAAAATAGTTGAAAAACTATTTCTTTAGTTAAAAATATAATTTCTTAGATGAAAAATTTTTGCTTAAAGATCCACCTTTTTATTCAAACATTGATATTTTAAAAGAAATTTGTTCTTAGTTAAAAATTAATTTCTTTGACTAAAAATTCAAGTAATCTCTCTTTGGGCAAATATTTATCTTTTTTGTTGAAAATTTAAGTATTGGGTTTAAAAAACATTTCTTCGGTTAAAAACGTATTGCTTTGGTTAAAACTTGAACTGATTTGTTGAAAATTCGTTTTTTTTTTAGAAAATTAGTTTTTTTTTTAGAAAATTAATTTTTCAAATAAAAATTAAGATATTAAATTCTTTGGAAAATTTAACTTTTTGGGTTGAAAATTCGACCTTTTGGTTGAAAATTCATTTTATTGAAACTATTTCTTTTTTATTGTAACTTTAATTGTTTCGTTAAAAATTCAACAATTTTGTTACAAATCCATGTTTTCAGATTTAAAATTTAACTGTTTTGTATAAAATTCGCCTTTTTGGCTTAAAAATTCAACAGCTTGTTCGGAGCTTTTTTCTTTCTGGAATGAAAAATCTTTTTCGATAGTTAATTAAACCCTTTTTTACAAATTAGCCTTTTTAGTTTTAAAACTTAGTTTAGTTTAAAAATTTAATTTAAAGATGTCTGTAATTAATTCTGTGACAATAATTCTATTATAGTAACTATTATTTTTTAGGTAAAAATATATCTTATGTAAGATCTTCCAATTTCCGCCGACATAAGAAAAAGCAGTATTTTACTAACCCCACCCCTCCCCCTAAATCATCTGACGCAATTTTCGGTTAAGCCCTGAGGAATAAGGATTTATAGTTCTTTGACACTTAGTTCAAAAATAAAAAGAATTTCTTTTTGCAATTAGGAAGAGAAACGCATATTTTCAGGGGAAAAAAATTCGTAACGAATAGTTACAGCCTTTGTATTTTATTCAGACAAATTTTTAACTTTCTATGTATTTTTTTTGTAATTTATTGTAATTGGATGTTCCTGCAAAAAGGTTATAATAGTAGTATATACGGCTACTGGATCACTTACCGACTGAAAAAGGTTCTGTGTTATGTTGAGCTACCAGCCGTCGGTAATGCAGATTTACCATCGGTCGGTAAGTACCCCAGGAGCCGCATAGCTATACTACTTAAATTTGTAATTTATTTGAATTTTCTTTACTTTCCTACTAGAAAAATACGAAATAGTAGAAAGAATGGTCTATTCCTATTTTATAGTGTTAAAAAAAATTGTACATTTTTTTACAGGTTTTAACAAAAATTGTAGTTGTCGGAATGTTGTACTTCCGTGTAACCATTTCTTTCACCAGGAAATATAAAAT
>JAWWLR010000155.1:507207-519290 GCA_035041075.1 Acraspis erinacei
AAAATTTTAGGTCTCAAAGTTAGGGGATTTTTAATGATTTTTTTAATGTTTAGGGGATGATTTTGGGGGTGATCCTATACTTTTAAGGGGATGAAACTGTTTTGGGATTATTTTGACATCAAGCCGAACCGTTTAAAACGATAAAATTTTAGGTCTCGAGCTTTTTACAAAAAAAAAGTTTTGGTTGCCGTAAACGTTGCGAACTTCAGTTTCATAAAAAGAAGAACAATGTCTTTGAATCACGACTTCGTTTATTAATTGAATTTTATTAAAAGGAGGCTTACCAAATCCCTAGAAAACTTTATCAAAATTGTAGATATTTAAAAAGTTTGTTCTATTTTGAATCATATTTGTATTTATAAAAATATTGTATGTACGAATTAATAAACAAATTCATAATCATTACAATAAATATTAAAATATTTATTTGCAAGATTAAAAAGTACGCTCTTATTTTATAATTAAAGATCTTTTAATTTAATTCAATTCAATTTTTAAAAATGTGCTAAAATATTTGAAATCTTCTTAATTATATTGAAATCGATTTAAAATCCCTTGGAATATTTTTAATTTTTTGAAATCCTTTTAATTTTTTGTTATCTATTGAAAATGTTTGGTAATAATTTTAAATGCGTTAAAATATTTCGAATCCCTTGAAATATTTTTTATTTTTTGAAATCGATTGAAAATACCTTAACATTTTTTTAATCAAAATATTTCAAATCTTTCGAAATATTTTCAATGTTTTTTTATTTGATTGAAAATTGCTTGGAATCAATTGAAATTCCCTAAAATATTTAGAAACCATTTGAAATCATTTCAATTTTTCGAAATCTACATACATTCCTTGGAATATTTGAAAATACGCAAAAATATTTGAAATAATTTCAATTTAATAAAATCTATTGAAAATTCCTTGTTATATTTATAATCCTTTGAAACCTTTTTAATTTTTTGAATCCAGTGAAAATGTGTAGGAATGATTTGAAATGCTTTAAAATATTTTGAACACTTTGAATTAATTTTTCTTTTTTGAAATCGATTAAAAATTCCTTGGAATTGTTTAAAATACCTTAAATTATTTTAAATAAAAATATTTTCAATTTTTTAAATAATTTTAAAATTTCTTGAAATCTTTTAAAGTCGAATTCCGCTTAGTAAAGCTTTTAAAAACTCCAGGAAATTTTGTTTAATGCCCTAAAATATTTTAAATCCTTGGAAATCCTTTCAATTTATTGTAATCGATTGAAAATTTATTGGAATCTTTAAAAAAGACCTTAATTATCTAAAATCATTTCAATTGATGAAAATAGATTTAAAATTCCTTGGAATCTTTGATAATTCGTTAAAACATTTGCAATCCTTTCGATTTTTGAAATACATTGAAAATTCCTGGAATCGTTAAAAATACCTTTTAATATTTCAAATCGAAAAATTTTCAAATTTTTTAAATCGATTCAAAATTCCTTACAATATTTTACAATCAATGGAACTTTTCAAAGATTTTAAAAAGCCCTTGGAATTTTTTTAATGCCCTAAAATATTTGAAATCCTTCGAAATCCTTTGAATTTATTGAAATCTATTGAAAATTCCTTGGAATATTTTAAATCATTTGCAATATTTTTATCTTTTTGAAATTGATTGGAAACATTTCAAGTACCCTTAAATATTTTAAATTCTTTAAAATCCATTTAATTCATTGAAATTTATTGAAAATTCCTGGAATCGTTAAATTACCTTTCAATATTTCAAATCGAAAAATTTCAAATTTTTCGAAATATTTTCAATTTTATTAAATCGATTGAAAATTCCTTAAAATATTTGACAATCAATGGAATTTTCGAAATATTTTCCATTTTTTTTAATCGATTGAAAATTCCTTAAAATATTTCCTTAAAATATTTTACAATCAATGGAACTTTTCAAAA
Source organism: Acraspis erinacei (assembly GCA_035041075.1). Classification (NCBI taxonomy): domain Eukaryota; kingdom Metazoa; phylum Arthropoda; class Insecta; order Hymenoptera; family Cynipidae; genus Acraspis; species Acraspis erinacei. The sequence goes on from JAWWLR010000155.1 coordinate 509,137, forward strand.
ATTTTAAAAAGCCCTTGGAATTTTTCGACTACCCTAAAATATTTAAAATCCTTCGAAATCCTTTCAATTTATTGAAACCTATTGAAAATTCCTTGGAATATTTTTAATCCTTTGCAATATTTTTGTCTTTTTGAAACTGATTGTAAATTGCTTGGAATCATTTGAAATACCCATGAATGTTTTAAATTCTTTAAAATCCTTTTTTTTATTGAAAATTCCTGGAATCTTTAAAAATACCTTTCAATATTTCAAATCGAAAAATTTAAAATTTTTCAAAATATTTTCAATTTTTTTTAATCGATTGAAAATTCCTTAAAATATTTCTTTAAAATATTTTACAATCAATGAAACTTTTGAAAGATTTTCGAAAGACCTTGAAATTTTTGTAATACCCTAAAATATTTAAAATCCTTCGAAATCCTTTCAATTTATTGAAATCTACTGAAAATTCCTTGGAATCATTTGAAATACCCATAAATATTTTTTATTCTTTCAAATTCTTTTAATTTATTGAAAATTCCTGAAATCTATTTAAAAAGTATTTTAAATTATTTGCGATTAAATTTATTTATTAAATTTATTTGCGAAAAATATGAAATTATTTTCTTAATGAATAATTTTTAATTATACCTTTTTATATCCATTTTCTAAACCGGTTAGTTCTATGGAAAATTCCGAATATTTTAAAATAAATAAAAAAAACGAAACAAAATAGTTGAAGTATTAACTAAAAGTTAGTATTTTACAACAAAAAAAGATACATTTGGAATAAAAAAGAACCAATAGTCTCCTTTTTCAAGAAAAAAAATTAATTTTCAAAGAAAGAATTTTCAACGAAATAAATAAATTATCAATTAAATAAATGAATTTTCAACTAAAAAAATATCAATTTGGAATAAAAATGGATGCATTAAATCTTGAATAAAAAATAAAAAATGAAAGTTAAATTTCTATTAGAAAAACTAAATTTCAGGAAAATTAATTTTCCACAAAATTGTCAAATTTTCAACGAAAATTCCTCTGAAAAGGTTACGTTTTTATCCAAGAATCGAATAGTTCATTTTTAAATAAAAAAAAATCTAATTTTTACCCAAACGAGACGAATTTTGAATAAAAATAGAATGATTGAATTATTATTTAAAAATATTAATTTAAAAAAACAAACTAATTTTCGACGTAATGTTTAAATTTTGAACAAAAAATATGAAATTTCTACCAAATTTGCAACCAAATTCCTGAGTTTTCGACTAAACAAGATACATTTCCAAGTGCAAAAATGGAATAATTAAATGTAGAGTTAATTAATTTTCAATAATAAATAATAACTGATCAACAAAATACAAAATTATGAACTAAATAATCTTTAGCTACAATTTTTCGTAAGATGATACTTTTATTATTTTGTTGAACATTTATTTTGTTACTGAAAATTAATTAACCGAATATGTAATTATTCCATTTTTGGTTGAAAATTGATTTTTTTCGAAAAATCATATTTTTTAAAAAAGTCAAGAAAAACTTAAATTTAAAAAAATTCGTTTTTTTAAATTAATTTTTGAAACTCAAAATTTAACTAATCCATCATTGGATTCAAAAATTCTATTTTTTAGTCGAAACGTGTGCTTTGGTGGATAAATTTGAATTTCAAATTTTCTATCAGCGTGCGCGACATTCGCTTGAAACTTCATTTCCCTAACTCCTAAAATATTACACCGCCTGTGCTTATATTGGCTCCAATATTTGATTTATTTTTATGAATATCGTTCATAACTTCTTTACTTAATTGAATTTTAAGCAAGTATTTTTTTAAATAGATATCTTTATTAATATCGATGCGCGCACATCGATAAAAAATTACCGAATTATAAACTATCCGAATTTGAAAATTCCGCATTTAAACAATTACATTTATTTTATAAATACGTTTTATTTATTACATATAAAATAATGAAATTTTATTTTTTCAAATTATTTTTAATTTTCTAAATTTCCAAAATTATGTTTTGTATTTAACATAACAATTTTAAATTAAATATTTCTGGATGAGGAATTTTTTTTAATGTGCATAGTATTTAAAAAATACAAAAAACGTTCGCAAAAAGCGAAGTTCAAATATATATATATATATATATATATATATTTTTTTTTTTAATCTTTATAAGGTATTATGAAAACATTGGGTGAAATTTTTTTTTTGTTCGAGGGACACATTTTGTCAAATTTAGAGGGTGTAAAAAAAAATTTTCAAGTTTAAAAAACGAGAATTTAATTTACAGCTATTAAGTTAAATTCGACCAAATTTTCCCCTGGAACTACCCGAAAATCAACCTCTGTTTGCCTTCTACCTTATAACGATTTTCAAAAAAATATGTGTAAATTTAAAATTTGATTTTTGCGAACGCTTTTTGCATTTTGTTAAATACTATGAACATTAAAAAAAATGCGTCATCCAGAAATATTTTATTAAAAAATATTGTTATTTTAAATTTAAACAAAATTTTTGAAATTTTATACATTAAAAATAATTTAAAAACATTTTTATTATTGTATTTGTAATCAATAAAATATATTTATAAAAGAATTGTGATTTCTTAAAGTTCAGCAATTTTTAAATTTGGGAATTTTCCAATTTGGATATTTTATAATTCGACAATTTTCTATCGGGAAATTTATAATTCGGGAATTTACCAAATTCGGTAATATTATTAACTCCCGCGAATTTTATAATTTGACAATATTATAAAATCTCGTGAATTTTATAAATCGGGAATTTTATTATTCGGGAATTTTATTATTCGGGAATTTTCAAATTCGGTATTTTTATTGTTCGGTAATTTTATTATTCGCGAATTTTACAATGTCGAAAATTTTATTTTTCTGGATTTTTCAGTCGTCCCAAATATTTTAGTTTATTTTCAAAGATTGAAGGAATTTTCTTAAAAATTCATCTTTTTTAGTCGAAAATTCATGCATTTTGTTAAAAATTTGATAGAAATTTGATATATTTCGTTGAAAATTTAACCCTTTTGTCGAAAATTATTATTATTTATTTATTATTAATTTTGGTCGAAAATTTATTTGTTTTTTAAATTAATATTGTTAAATAAAAATTTAATTATTCTACTGTTTTGTTAAAAATTCTTTTTTTTGTGTTAAAGTTTGTTCTTCAAAATTCATTTCTTTTGGGTAATAATTAATTTTTTTAAAGTAAAAATTGAACTATTTGATTCTTACATAAAAACTTACCTTCGCTAGAGGAATTTTGCTTAATAATTTTAAAATTTGATCAAAAATTGCTTTTTTGGAAATTCAGTTTTTTTAATATAATAATTTAATTATTTTGTTGAAAATTAGATTTTTTCAATTGATGGACTGAAAATTTAACTATTTCACTTTTGGTTAAAAATTAATCTTATTGACTTGAATAATCATGAATTTTTGTCGAAAATTAGTTTTTTTTTAAATTAATATTTAAAAAAATGTAACTATTCCAAAGTTTTATTAAAATTACATTTTTTTATAAGAATTTTTGTAGAAAATTTAACAATTTTATCGAAAATTAATTTTTATGAAATTTATTTATCTTTTAAACTGAAAATTTAACTATTTTACTGTTGGTTAAAAATGGATCTTTTTGAGTTGAATATTCATGAATTTTGTTGAGAAGTCTTTTTTGTGTGTGGAAAATCCATATTTTTTGTTGAAAATTTAACAATTTCTTTGAAAATTCGTTTTTTTGTTTAATTTTTTTAAATGTCACATAAGACTATTGAATTTTTTATTCAAAATTTATCTTTTGTAGTTGAAAATTATTAACTTTTTAGTTGATAATTCAACTGTTTTTTTTAAATTATTTGCAAATATTCAGAATTTGCCATAGAACTAACCGGTCTTTAAAATGGATATAAAAAGGCATAAATAAAAAATTATTCAGAAAGAAAATAATTTCCTATTTTAAAGCTTTTAAAATTACTTCGAAGTTTCAAGAATGCCCTAAAATATTTGAAACCTTTAACATTTTTGTCAAATTGTTGAAATAAACGAAAAATTCCTTGGAATCTTCAAATTCTGTTCATTTTTCCAAACTTTTGAAAATCCCTTTAAACTCTTTGGAATTTTCGAAAATACCTTAAAATATTTAATATCTTTTGTAATCCCTTTAAATTTCTGAAATCAATTTAAAAATTCTTGCAATCTTTTTAGATATCCCTAAGACATTTCAAATATTTTAAATTCTTTTCAAATTCCATTCAACTTTCTAAAGCTCTTGAAAATTCTTTGGAATTTTTTTTAAAAACGCTAAAAAAATGTCAAATTCTAGAAAATCCCATTAAATTACTGAAAAACTTTGAAAATTCATGCAAATATTTTTAAATGCCATAAAATGTTATAAATATTTTCAAATATTTTAAAATCCATTGCTATTTTTAAAAGCTCTTGGAAGTTATTTGTAATTTTCGAAAATAGTCTAAAATCATTAAAATACTTTAGAAATCTTTAAATTTTTTTTAATAAATTCAAAATACCTTAAAATCTTTTAAAATTCTCTAATATTTGTCAAACTCTCGGAAAATTTTTGAAACTCCTTGAAAGTTTTTAAACCTTTTTTGAAACCTTGAAATCTTTTAAAATACCCTGCAATATTTCAACTCTTTTAAAATGACATTAAATTACTGGAATCAATTAAAAAGATATTTAAAATTTGTTCAAATTTCCTTAAAAAATTTGAAATTCGTTAAAATCTTTAGAAATCCCTTGCAATTTTTTTAAGGTCTTGAAAATTTATGTAATTTTCAAAAATATCCCAAAATTTTTTAATTGTTTGAAATCTTTTCAATCATTGAAATTTTTCTTGGGATTATTTAATTGTTTAATTTTTGTATGAAATTCATCAAGAAAAATAGCTAAATAATGATGAAAAAATTAAAAAATGATTTTTTAAATGAATCACATTGAACTCGTTTTTCAATTGTGCGGGGAAACTTTAAATTTGAAAGAAAAGTTGGATATGTACAATCACGAATGTAGTAATTACCCGTAAATTAAAACTCCACCGCTTTCGTTTTTCCATTGATTGGATTACATCAGACTCCCTGTGTCGTTTTGAACAAGTTGCAGTTTTCAGCACTTTTCAGCACTTTTCAGCACTTTTCAGCACTTTTCAGCAATTTTCAGCTCTGACAAAAGAAAAATCTTTTAATGAACTTTTCGACCAACTTGTCAAACTACAAATAAACTAAAAATAAACTAAAAATAAAATAAAAATAAAAAATAAAAACATAAAATCAAAATTAACTATTTTTTCTAATTTTTGGTTAAAAATATTTTTTTTTAACTAAAAATTTAAGTATTCCAATCTTTGTTAAAAAGTTGTATTTTTTTAAATATAAATTTAACTACTTGGTTCAGGTCAATTCATAATTTTTTTAAATTAATGTTTTTGAGTTTATTAAAAAATGAATACGTTTTGGTAGAGCATTTGAATATTTCATTAGAAATTTGTTTGCATAAAAGGTAATTTTTTTCACTAAAAAAATCAATTTTCCATTTTCGGTAGAAACTTCACAAGTTTAATTGAAAATTTCGTTGTGAATCAACTTTTGTGTTGAAATTTTTTTTCTGGTTCAAGGTTTTTATTCTTTGTAGAAAGTATCTTTTTACCTTCAAAATTGAAAAATTCGGTAGATAATTAAACTATCTGATTGAAAAGTGACTTCTTTGTTAAACATTTAATTTTTTCGTGAAAATTTATCTTTTTTATTGAACTTTTATCTCTTTGGTTGGAAATATAATATTTTGTTAGAAATTCTTTTAATTTTAAGTTGAAAATAATTTTTTTTAACTGAAAATTTAAATATTCCATTCTTGGTTGATAATTTATCTATTTCACTTAAAAATTTAACTACTTCGTTCAAGATTTATATTTTTCAGGTGATTTTACTATTTTGTTAGAAAATAATCTTTTTTTGCTAAAATATAAATTTTTTGTGAAAAACGCAACCGTGTAGTTTAAAATTAATCCGCTTTTGGTTGAAAATTCAAATATTGTGTTAAAAATTCTTTTTTCTTTGTAAGAAAATAACTTTTTAAATGTTGTTAAAAATTCCTCTTTTTTTTATTCAGTTTAATTACAATTTTTTTCCGAATAATTCATGTAAAAGATTGATTTTTTTGTTGATTCATAATTTTAGTGAAAAATTCAACTATCTGGTTGTAAATTAACTTTTTGTTTTTTGAATTTCTTTGTTAAAATTTCACTTATTTTTTCACATTTATCTGTTTGGTTTGAAGATTTATCTTTCTTTGTAAAATCTAAATATTTTTTGGTAAATAATGCAATTTTTTCGTTAAAAATTCTTTTATTTTATTAAAAGTTCGTCTTTTTTGGTAAAAAGATCATTTTTTTTTTAAGATTTATTTTTTTCGTTAAATACTCATCTATTTTATAAAATATTTAACTAATGAAAATTGAACTATTTTGTGCAAAATTCTCGTTCGTGGGGCTTAGGATTAAAAAATTTGGTTTTTCGTTGTTGAAAATTTCACTCTGGTTAAAAATAAATTGGTTTTGATTAAGGATTTAACTACTTTGTTTAAATTCTTAATTTTAGGTCGAATTCAATTGGTTTAAAAAATTTATTCTGAAACTTAATTTTTTAATGAAAATTTTTATTTTTTACTTTCTGTTAAAAATATCTTTTTTTTAGTTAAAAATTTAACTCTTTTCATGAAAATTGATTTATTTGGTTAGAAAGTCATATTTTTTAGTTTGAAATTAAACTGTTTTATTAAACATTCGTTTTGATCGATAAAAAATTAATCTCTTTTGGAAGATGTGTCAACTTTTTAAAATTAAATAAAAATTTTTTGTTTAACATTCATCTTTCTTAAAAAAATCGTAATTTAATCTTCAAAATTAAAAAATTTCTTTGACATTTTTTTCTTTATTGATTGAAAAATCGTTCTTAATTGAAAATTCAGTTCTGGTTCAAAATTCAACCGGCTTAAAACTTGTTTTTTTTTGTTGAAAATTAATTTCTAAAAAAAATTTATGAAAATTTATCTGAAATTTAATCTTTTGAAATTTAAAATTCGAGTATCTGGCAAATTGATAATTTCTTTTAAATTAAATTCGATTAAATAAATGTATTATATATTGTTAATTGTTCTATAATTTAATCAATTTGCTCCCCAAAAAAGAAATTATTATTAAAAGAGTTAAGTTTTCAAGTTACAATGATAAATATTTCAGGAAAAAAATACTTGTCCCCGAAAAGATCAATAAAAGAAGTTTTTTTTTTAAAGGAAAGAAAAATTTTCAAAGAAGTAGATAAATTTTAAACAAAAAAATTTATTTTCAAAACCAAACGAATGAATTTTTATCAAAAAAGTTCATTTTTCACAAAATATTGTATTTTCTACCAAATTTTGGAATTTTCAAGCCAAAAATACTATTTTTTTACAAAACAGTTAAATTTTAAACCCAAAAATATAATGTTTTAACAAAAGAATTTATTTTCATCAAAGAAAGATAAATTTTCATCCGAAAACATTCATTTTCCCCTTAAAAGAAAAGGAAAGTAGTGTGATTTTTTGACAAAAATCGAATAATAATATGGAAATTAATTCTTTTAAATTAAATTCATTTAATTTAAGGAAAGACTGAAGAGTCCGGGAAAATAAAACTCCTGACACTGTAAAATTCCCGAATAAGAAAATTCGCGACAATTTATAATATTAGCGAATTGGAAAATTCCCGAATTTAAACCATTAAAATTTTTTATAAATATGTTTGATTGATTACAAATATAATAATGAAATTTTTAAACAATTATTTTTAATATTTAAAATTTTTTAAATTATTTTTTGAATTTAGAACAATCATTTTAATTAAAATATTGATGGGTGACGCATTTTTTTTAATGCATAATATTTTAAAATATTAATATTAATATTAAAATATTATTATAAATTTGTAATTCGAAATTTTGATCCTTGGAGAATTTCTTTATTCTTGAATTTTCGTAGTCGGTATTTTTAAATTTCGGAAATTTTATTATTCGCGAATTTTATTATTCGGGAATTTTCCCATTCGAGAATTTTACAGTGTCGTAAATTTTATTTTTCCGAATTTTTCAGTCGTCCTATAAAATTGCAGAAAAATAAAAATACCGAATTGGAAAATTCCCGAATAAAAAAATTCTCGAAAAATAAAATTCCCGAATTGGACAATTCCCAAATAAAAAAATTCTCCAAAAATAAAATTCCCGAATTGGAAAATTCATGACAGTTTATAATACTTCCGAATTAGAATATTCCCGAATAAGAAAATTCCCGACAGTTAATAATATTACCGAATTGGAAAATTCCTGACAGAAAATTGTCGAATTATAAAATATTCGAATTGGAAAATTCCCGAATTTAAACAATTACAAAATTTAAAAAAGAATTTAAATTAAAAATAAAATTTCATTATTGTATTTGTAATCAAACATATTTATAAAAAAGTTTAAATTGTTTAAATTCGGGAATTTTCCCATTCGGTAATATTATCAACTTCCGGGAATAATATTATTCGGCAATTTTATTATTCGTGAATTTTATTTTTCGGGAATTTTACAGTGCCGGGAAATTTATTTTTTGGGATCTTTCAGTCGTCCCGAACTGACGTCAATTAAACATCCTTAATTAATGACACATTATCATTTTATCATTTTAGATCAAAAGACTCATCATTTTAAAAAATGTTGTAAACATTTTTCATTGAAGGTGGTGTGGATAGGAATTTTCTTAAAAAATGGATGGGATATCTGAACTTTCTTATTTCTTTTTTAAGTGTATTTTAATCTGCTTTATGTTTAGCGAAAAATCAAATGCTGAAAAACTATTAAAGTTATGAGATATTTATTTTTTTTGGTTGATTCAGGACCAATCTCTTTAGACTATTTCAGATTCCAAAAAAGAAAAGAAATAATTTAAAAAATAATGCACATCTAACATTGCTAAAATTAAAAAAGACTTAGAAATGAAAAAGTGAGAGGTTTGTTTTTTGGTTGACTTTTTTCCTTTTTCTCCCTCTTTTTTCATATAGTTAATATTTTTCTCTAATGAGCTCAAAATTTAGGTGATTTAGAAGTCTGTTTTTTAATTTGAATCCTTTTCATGCTTATTTTCCATAAAATTATTCATGATAAAATAGATTACTTTTCAATCATAAATAAAAAAGGATATTTATTCATAAACTAAATTAAAGATTTCGTAAATATTTCATATAAAATAAGTATTATCAGTTTGTTTTTAAATTTACATAAATATAATTATTATAAGATTCTTAGGAAAAATAAAAAAAGATTTTTGAAAGTATCAGATGTGTCAGGAAAGATTCTAGAAGATTTTAAAGAAATTTTTGGATGTTATAGGATTTTAAACATCATTAGAAAAATTTCTTACCTATTTAAAACGTTTTAAATTCTTCAAGATATTGGTATCTTTTTTGAGTTTTTATCCAAAATTTGAAAAGTCATTCAAAATGCACAAAAAAAAAATTTGCTATGATCGTCTAATTTTTCCCAAGAATTTTAAGAAACTTTGTTTATTCTCTTGACACTCTTTTTCGAAATCTCAGGAAATCGTTTGATGTGTTTAACAATCTTTGTAATTTTTTTTAAAGGACGTGTTTCAAAATAAAAAATTATTTAAAATTTTCACACGAATATTAGGAAAATAATTCTGTTTTTCTGGTCTTTTCAAACCTTCTCATCTTCTAATCTGTAAAAAGATTTAAACTTTACCTGCATTTGATTAATTCTGCAAAATTTTAAAAAATGGTTTTAAAGTTTTTCAGATTCTTTGAGAATTCTTGAAATATTTTGCAATGTCTTGAAATTTTTTTAAATCATCTTTTAAAACTAATGTTTTGAAATAAAAAATGATTTTAATTATTCCTCGGAACATAAAAGATTTTTTTTATTTTCATGGAACCTTACATTACCTTACATTTGTGAATCCTTTCAAAATTTCTGAATACCTCTTAAACTTTCTCAAATTTGAAAGAAAATTTTTTAAAGAAGCATATACTTTAAAAGATATTGTAAGAAAATTTCACAAGAAGGCTGAATAAGAATTATGTTCCTTAACTGTTCTAAAACTATGTA
>JAWWLR010000155.1:520677-536224 GCA_035041075.1 Acraspis erinacei
TAACTTGCGTCAATTTGACAAACTTTCTCACTCGCACACTTTTCCATGTATAGGAAGAGGACAACTGCGCACCTGCGTACAAAAAATTTAAGATCTTCTTGTAATGTGCCTGCCACTTACGGTAATGTTTGCATTGCCAGTTTCAAGAGGCTTCCCACTGGCAGTTGGGTCTCCTTATTATTCCTTCGTGTACTAAACACATGTACAAAGATTCCTACTATGCCACTGATTATTAGGAATAACAGATAAATTGAAAAGGAAAATTGAAATGGTATCAAACACCCTCTGAAACCTCTGAAACGAGTTGTATTTAAAACTGTGTAATTAATTATTGTTCACAATTTTTTCCATGCAGCGCCACCACAGTGCGATATTATAAAGTAAATTCATTTTTTCAAAATTACTTGTAAATATATTTCAATCTTTCCTGTCATTAGTTTAAAAGGTAAACTGAAAACATAAATATACTTTTCCAGAAATTCAATTTTGAGTTTAAAGTAAAATATAAAATAAGAATGTTTTATATTTTTAATGATAATAATTTTTCAATGCTTTTTTATATTTTAAACTGATTAATTAAGTGTTATTTGATTACTAAACCCAAGTAACAGGAAGGAAAATGCAAATTAAAAACAATGCATAAAGTAAAAATTATTTTAATGGCTAAATAAAAATAATTCATTTAATCCTTTTTGTGGTCTTTATTCACAATATTAAATGACATAAAGGTTGAAGTTAAATATTGTTTATCTATGAACATAAATTTATTATTTACTTTGAGGTTATGTTATTTAATATAAGATATGATTAGTATAATAAAAGTTTATATATATATATATATATATATATATATATATATAGCTATATGTTTTATTACGTTGTTAAATGAGATAAATGATTCTGCTAAATTTATATTTTCTATAATTAGTTAAGAGCATATAATTATTTAAATTTCAACTTCAATTTTCTGGAATTATTTCAAAAGTGAACTATTTAAGTAATTTTTAGCTGATTTATTTTGTCCACAATATTGAATTACATAAAGATTACATTTAAGACGTTTTAAATTAAGTAACATAAATTTATAATTTAGTTTCAGATTATCTAATTGAACATTAGCTATTAATTTTACAAAAAAAGTTTATTTTTTCTTTGGAATACCTCTTTTACAATTATATAATTTTTCTGATGCTTATGAAGTGAGATCAGCATCTAAATTCAATTTTAAAAATTATAAGTAAATATATATCAATTTTGTAGTTTTAAATGTTATTAATAAATCAAATTTTTGGAAATGAAAGTTAAAATTTGAAAGATATATATGAAGTAAAAATTATTTGAGTGGCTTAATAAAAATTATAGTTTAATGCTTCTCATATTGTGAAATCATTAATTAATAGATGATTAATTTTTTTAAATAATAAATTAAATAAAGATTACAATTTTAGTTTCTTAAAATTAGGCAACATAAATTAATTATTTATTCGAAGGTTACATACTTGAATATTGGGTATAATTTGCATAATAAAAGTTTATTTATATTAAAACACCCCTATTGCAGTTACATAATTTTTTTAACGATTCTGATTTTGTAAAATGAATATCTGCATTCAATTGTTGAATTTATATGTAAATATGTCTTAATTTTTCTAAGATTAGTATAATAAGGGTTATTAACAAATCCAATTTTCAGAAATCAAAGTAAAAATTTAAAAAAATGTAGAACAAACATACTTTCAGTGAGTAAATGAAAATTATAATTTAATGTTTGAATAATTGAATGTTTGATATAATTGGTATCATGAAAGTTTATTTATTTTTAAGCTATCTCTATTACAATTATATGATTTTTTGAAATGCTTATGACATTGTGGAACGAGTATCTGAATTCAATTTTGAACATTATATGCACATGTATTTTTTTTTAATTAGTGTAAAAGTTTATTATTAAATAACATTTGCAGAAACAAAAACAAATTATTTGGAAATTTATCAAATTAAAAAAAAAATTGATCAAATTTTGGAAATTGATCTAATTTTTGAAAATTGATCAAATTTTTGAAAATTTTCAAATTTTTGAAAATTTATCAAACTTTCAAAATTTTTAGAAATTCCGGAAATCTAAAAAATTTTTGAAAATTTACAAATTTAAAAAAAATCCAAATTTTGAGAAATATCTCAAAATTGTGAAGTGTTTTCGAAATTTATAAAATTTCGAAAAATGATCGAAATTTTGATAAATTTTCAAAATTTCAAAAAAATTGCAAAATTTTAATAAATTTTCAAAATTTTGATATTTTTCGTATCAATAGTCAACTAAAATCGCTGGACCCTACAGTCTCCTTTCTGCTAGTACGCTATTTCCTCCTTTCACTTATAATATAGAATTGTCAAGTAAACCAAACCTTATCTATTTGCTTAAATGCTTGTTTTCAAGGAGGGTAGGACAAAAATTATAGTGTGTATCAATGTCGTACGGCTATTTGACCTCGTGTGACTTCCGCCCTCGCTTCGCTCGGGCGGCAAGTTACACTCGTCAAAATAGCCTTCTTTACGCCCTTGATACACAATGAACTATTTTAAATCCTTGGAAAATGTTTTAATTCATTGAAGAATATGGAAAATTCCTTGGAATTTATGGAAACACGCTAAAATATTTGTACCCTTTTAATTAACTGAAATCGATTGAATATTCCTTGGTTATTTTAAGTCCCTTGAAACATTTTTAATTCATTGAAATCGATTGGAAATTCGTTATAATATTTTTTAATGTCTTTGAAAATCTTTCAATTAATTGAAATCTATTGAAAATTTGTTCAATTTATTAATATCGATTTAAAATTCTTTCGAATATTTCAAATCCTTTGAAAATCTTTCAATTATTGACATATATATTTGAAATCCTTTTAATTTATTCAAGTAAATTAAATATTCGAAATCCTTTCACATGATTGAAATCGATTGAAAATTCCTTGGGATCTTTGAAAATACGCTAAAATTTTTTTAATTCTTTCAATTTAATAATATCTATTGAAAATTCCTTGGAATATTATTTTTATATTTAATTATTTTATATTTTTTATATTTTATTAATATTATATCATTTAAAATACTCTAAAATATTCCCAATCCTTTAAAAAGCATTCAATTGATTGAAATCTATGAAAAATTCCTTGGAATCTTTGCAAATATGCTAAAATATTCGACATGAATTGAAATTGGATTTGAATCTTTGAAAATAAGCTAAAATTTGAAATCCTTGTAATTTACTGAAATCGTTTGAATATTCCTTGGTTATCTTAATCAATATCGATAAAATCAATATCGATTGAAAATTCCTTGGAATCTTTAAAATCCTTCGAAATATATTTTATTTTTTGAAATTGATTTAAAATTATTTGAAATCATTTAAAATACTCGAAAATATTTCAAATCCTTTGAAATCCTTTCAAATTATTGAAATCTATTAAAAATTCCTTGGAATATTTGGAAATCCGATGAAATATATGAAATCCGTTCAATTAATCGAAATCGGTTGAAAATTCTTTGCAATATTTTAAATCCTTGGAAATTATATTTAATTTTTTTAAATCGATTGAAGATTCCTTGAAATTATTTTTAAATCTCTAAAATATCTAAATAATCCTTTGAAATCTCTTTGAAATCCTTTTAATTAATCGAAATCGACTGAAAAATCCTTGGAAAATTTGAAATCCTTTTAAATCCTTTCAAAGAATCAAATTCTATTGAAAACACTTTGCAATATTTTAAATCCTTTGAAATTATATTTAATTTTTTGAAATTGATTGAAAATTTCTTGAAATCTTTTTAAATTCTCTAAAATATTTCAAATTCTTTGAAATCCTTTTAATTAATCGAAATCGATTAAAAAATCCTTGGAAAATTTCAAATCCTTGGAAATCTATTAAACATTTCTGGAAATATTTGGAAATCCGCCAAAATATTTGTAATCCGTTCAATTAATCGAAATCGATTGAAAATTCCTTGGAATATTTGAAATCCTTTAAAATTATGTTCAATTTTTTGAAATAGATTGAAAATTCCTTGAAATCATTTAAAATTCTCTACAATATTTGAAATCCTTTGAATTCCTTATAATGAATCGAAAACAATTGAAAAATCCTTGGAAAATTTTAAATTATTTGAAATCCTTTGAAATTATTGAAATCTATTAAAAATATCTTGGAATATTTGGAAATCCCCTAAAATATTTGAAATCCGTTCAATTATTCAAAAGGATTGAAAACTATTTGCAATATTTTAAATCCTTTGAAAATATATTTAATTTTTTGAAATCGATTGAAAATTCCTTGAAATCATTTAAAATTCCTTAAAATATTTCAAATCCTTTGAAATCCTTTTAATGAATCGAAATCGTTTAAAAAATCCTTGGAAAATTTCAAATCCTTTGAAATCTATTAAACATTTCCGGAAATATTTGGAAATCCGCCAAAATATTTGTAATCCGTTCAATTAATTGAAATCGATTGAAAATTCCTTGGAATATTTGAAATCCTTTAAAATTATATTTATTAAATTTAAATTACATTATATTTTAAATCCTTTGAAATTATATTTCATTTTTTTTCCATCGATTGAAAACTCCTTGAAGTTATTTTAAATTCTTTAAAATATTTCCAATCCTTTGAAATCCCTTGAAATCTTCTCAATTATTTGAAATCGATTGAAAATTCCTTGGAATATTTGAAATCCTTTAAAATCATATTTAATTTTTTGAAATCGATTGCAAATTCCCTTACATCATTTAAAATACCCTAAAATTTTTGAAATCCTTTGCATTACTTTCAATTAATCAAAATCGATTGAAAATTCTTTGCAATATTTTTAATCCTTTGAAATTATGTTTAATTGTTTTTAATCGATTGAAAATTCCTTTAAATCATTAAAAATTCTCTAAAATATTTGAATTCGTTAGAAATCCTTGTAAATTCTTTTAATTAATCGAAATCGATTGAAAAATCCTTGGAAAATTTCAAATCCTTTGAAATCCTTTCAAATTATTGAAATCTATTAAACATTATATTTTAAATCATTTGAAAGTATATTAAATTTTTTTCAATCGATTGAAAACTCCTTGAAATTATTTTAAATTCTTTAAAACATTTCCAATCCTTTTAAATCCCTTGAAATCCTATCAATTAATTGAAATCGATTGAGAATTCCTTGGAATATTTGAAATCCTTTAAAATGACATTTTAATTTTTTTCAATTGATTGAAAATTCCTTTAGATCATCTAAAATTCCCTAAAATATTTCAAATCCTTTGAAATCCTGTCAATTAATCATAATCGATTAAAAATTTTTTTGCAATATTTTAACTCCTTTGAAATTATGTTTTATTTTTTTCAATCGATTGAAAATCCCTTTAAATCATTTAAGATTCCTTAAAAGATTTCCAATCCTTTGAAATCCTTTGAAATTCTTTCAATGAATCAAAATCGATTGAAAATTCTTTGCAATATTTTAAATCTTTTGAAATTATATTTAATTTTTTGAAATGGATTGAAAATCCCTAGGAATATTTGTAAATCCGCTAAAATATTTGAAATCCGTTCAATTAATCGAAATCGATTAAAAATTCCTTGGAATATTTGAAATATTTTAAAAGTATATTTAATTTTTTGAAATCGCTTGAAAATTCCTTGAAATAATTTAAATTCTCTAAAATCTTTAAAAATCCTTTGAAATCTCTTGAAATCCTTTCAATTAATTGAAATCGATTGAAAATTCCTTGGAATATTTGAAATCCTATAAAATCATATTTAATTTTTTTCAATCGATTGAAAATTCCCTTAAATCATTTAAAATTCTCTAAAATATTTGAAATCCCTTGAAATTCTTTGAAGTCCTTTTAATTAATCGAAATCTATTAAATAAATTTTAAAGCCTTTTCAGTTATGGAAATATAATGAAAATGAAATCTATTGAAAATTCTTTAATATCATTCAAAATTCCGTCAAGTATTTTATATTCTTCAAAAGCCTTACAATTTATTTTAATCTATTGAAAATTCCTAGAAATCTTTCAAAAAATTCTAAAATATTTCAAATTCCTGGAAATCTTAAAAAAAAATTTTAAATGGTTGATAGTACTCATTTAAATCCCATGAAATATGTCAAATTTTATCAAATCGTTCAAGATCCTTGGGAATATATTAAAAGGTCTTATGGAGAGATTTATGGAAATTCTCGAGAATCGTATAAAGTCTCTTGAGACTTCTTAAAAATTTCTTGAAATATTCGTGAACTTTTTGACATCTCTTTAAATCTTTTTAAATATCCTAAAATCCTATTTATAATGTTTGAAACCCTGTGGAATTAAACAAAAAAATATAATTATAAAATACGAGCTTATATCTTACTCTCTGAAATAATTTTTATCCATTTAATTACAAATTTAATGATTCCAACTTCTTGATATTCACTCAGATAAAATTAGATGGTCAATTCGAATTTTTATGGAAGGTTAAATAAATTTTTGTCTTCAAACTATTTCAATTCATGAGCTGCATTAAATAAGTCTGCGGCCACTTTTGCATAATAATCTCTTTGAAGCACTCATTACTCTTCACACCCTGAACTTTAATTATCATTTTTTGATACTTCACTGCTAAAAGTTCAGACTTTGAACAGTAATCAGAAATAACAATTGCCTGATGATAAAAAGACAAATCATTGAGTAAGATCAAGTGTTGGAAAAATAGATTCATTCCTTCCACAGTAAACATACACAAAAACCCTAAATCTATTCTTATCCTAACTTCAGATAGTTTCGTTGATAGCGATTTTTATCCGCCGACTGATAAAAATTATAGGTCAGTGGATAAATATTCTTGTCAATTTTTCTCTAGAGCTCTCAAACTTATCATGTGGTGATTAAATTTTATTTTAGTGTGAAGAAAAATTTTTTCTTTTCTTTTACTGATTTTTTTCCTGTCGGCATTTTTATTTTTAACAATTGCACAATGTTTATAAAAATTTAATGGGTTACAAAATAATTTTTTGGGTACAATTTAAAAAGATCCTGTTGATATTTCTGAAAGGGATTCAATTATTTTAATTTGATGTCAAAAATAAAAAAATTATTCAAAAAACGTTTCATTTAATAAAAATGTTAATTGAAAAAAAAGAAATTCAATTTTTAAGTCAAAGAGATGAATTTGCCAGGAAATAGTTGAATTTTCAACATAAAAGTTAATTTTGAAACAAGTATGATTTTCAACAAATTTTTTGATTTAAACAAAATTTTTATTGCATAATAGATAAATTTTCATTCAAATAATTATTTTTTTAAACAAGATACTGTAACTTTTAACCAAGTTTATAACCAACATTTAGAACTAAAGAAAGATTAATTTTAAACAACAATGAAATAATTATACTTTAAATTAAAAATAATGAGCTTAAAAAAAGTATTTGAAAAAAGTTGAGTTTTCATAAAAAATAAAATAATTATATTTTTCATTAAAAAGATTATTTTTTTTAGAAAAAATACATTTTCTTAAATATGTCAATTTAAAGAAAAGTAAGTAGTATGTTTTTTTATAAGATTCTTGAATTCTCCACAAAATAATTAAATTTTCAACCACAAGAGATAAATTCTCAATCATTAATATAATAGTTGACTTTTAAATAAAAAAGAATGAACTTTCAATCATAAAAGATTAATTTTCTACTCCAGGAATGTTCCACAAAAAATTCAATTGTTGACAAAAAGAAAGTTCTGGACAAAAAATGTAATATTTAAAATTTTAACAACAATAATTAATTTAAAATAAGAAACTATTGAATTTAGCCAAAAATAAGACATTTCAGATATAAATTTTGGAAATTAAGATAATTTTTAAACAAAGAGTACAATTTTCAGTTCCAAAAGATGAATTCCTAACAAAGAATTTTTAACAAAGAAGATGAATTTTCAACCAAAAAATGTATTTTTGACAAAAAAGACGATTTTTTAACTAAAGGGATGGATTTTCAATTAAATCGGTGAATATTCAGTTTAAAAAATGCATTTATTGCAAAATCGTTTAACTTTTCACCAAAACGTTCAATTTTGAACCAAAAAAATATAAATGATCAACAAAAAACTTTCAACCAAATAGTTGGATTTTTCAGCAAATTTGTTAATTTTCAAGTCAAAAGGACAAATTTTTTATTCAAAAAGAGGAATTTTGCACTAAAAAATTGAATTTTTTACAACAAACAAAGAATTTAAAATGAAAAATGTAATGTGTGAAATTGCAAACAAAGAGATTTTAATTTTTAGAAACAAAAATTACATTTATCCAATTAAACAACAATTACATTTATAAAAAACGATATTTCAACCATTTTTTTAATTTTCGAGCCAAAAAATAAAATTTTCTACAATAGCGTTGATTTTTCAACCCGAAAATAATACATTTTAACCAAAAAGTTCAGCTACAGCCAAATAAATTAATTTTTAAATAAAAAGATCAATCCTTAAGCCAAAAAGATGAATTCTCAAAAAAAGAAGACATCAACAAAATAATTAAATTTTCAACGATTTACTTTCAATTCTAAAGTATAAATATATTATTAAACTTTTCAATGAAAGAATATTTTTTTAGTTTAATTAAGTTTTAATTTAATTAACTTTAACCAAAATTAATGGCTTTTCAAAACAAAATTTGTATTCTGAACCATATAATAAAATTTTTAACCAAACAATACAAATAAATTCTCAAAACAAATTTAATAGTTGATATTGAAACCAAACTAGATTTTAATTTTAAATCGAAAACAGTTTAATTTAAAAAAATCGAATTTCCACCATAGATGAATTCTGAAGTATAATTATTAATCAACCAACAAATAAATAAATTTTTAACAACGTATTTTAATTTTTCAACAAGTAATTCAATTTTCTACCATAAAAGATAAATTGTTAACAAAAAATATAACAATAGACTTTCGAACAGAAAATAATACATTAAATTTCGTCAAAAATAGTTGGAGTTTTGAGGGTCCTATACTGAACAGTATGTACTAGAAAAAATTGGAAGAGGATAAAGAATGAAGTCTATCTACTGATAAAAATAGTATTAAATAAAACCCAGAATCCACCATTTTTTCCTAAAAAAGAAAAGAAAGAGATTGACTTTTTGGACAAAAATAAAAAAAAAGGAAAGAAAATGACAAGGCAAGCAACCAAATCCCCTTCCTTCTCTGTTTCATTTATTTCGCCTTTTTTTATTTTTATTATTATCAAATCACAATCAAAAACGTTTGTAACAAATAAGCACCAACATAGTGCAGTTTAGTTAATTATTTTAGTTAAGCACCAACATAGTTTTAAATAATTCAAACATGATCATTTTTTAATTTTGATGCTAATCTATTTTACAACCTATGATCTTCTTCAATTTTTCTGCATTTTTATCAGCAGAAAATGCTGAATTGTTTGGACAAATTTTTCACAGTTACTTAAACAAAATGTTTAAGTAAAACTAGAGTTTCCTTTTTGTCTCAGGACATTTTCTTAAAAATTCATTTTGATTTTCAGTTATGTTCGCTATCAGGATTAATGTCAAAACTGAAAAACAGTTGAATAGCTTTAATAGTTTTGCTTAATGTGAACCAATTATAGTTTGATTCTTTTTCAGTAATTTTTAGAAACCAATTTTTAATAAAAGATGAAATCCCCTTTTCGGAAATACTTTCCTTATTTTCTTGAAATTGAACAATTAAACGGCTGCAGTGCCTGTCATTGGGATAATTCCTGATGTAGCCATATACAGTTTGATGGTGTTTGATAATAAGCATTTGAATACTATTTTCTTGGTAAGCAAATCAACTGGATGAAACTTGAGTTTCACTACATAATGATAAGATTCCTCTCTCGAGACTATTCTAGTTGACTAGAATGGTCGCTCCGTCCAAATTCACATCCTAAATCTCTTGTTACACGTAATAATATGCTAATGCCTTTATGAGTAAACTCGTAAAGTATAACAGGAAATGCTTCGTATATCCAATTTCGTGAAATTCTTGTACTTTGTGTGAATCAAACAAGCGCAGAAATTACAACAAAGTGAAATAAGAATTTGACTTTCGATTTTGGGTTAGAAGAAGTTAGTCACTTGTATCAGTTGGTGATGCTTAATTATTTTTGATATGAGCTACATTCCTTAAAGCGTTTCGAAACTGATCTGGTCCCTTATCATGATAAAAATTTGTTAACTCTAAAAGATTGCGGAACTAATCTGGTCCCTTATTATGATAACATTTTCTTAACTTAAAAGCGACGTATTCCTTTCAAATTTGTTGATAGAATCCAGCATTGTAAGCAAGAAATGGGAAAGAAATATGCCTTTTGCAAGTGATGATGGTGATTGAATAGCCAAAAGAGTGTTGATTACTGGTCAATATTTAACTGTCTGATGTTCATCATCCAGACAATTTCGGACATTGTCAAAAATTTTCGTTGAAGGTTTTGTATCTACTGTGCCAAATCATAAAACTTAATTTAAGAAGATGTCTAGGGATGACCAGGGTAAATGTCAAGTAATGATTGTGATTAAATAACCCAAATTCTGATCGATATCTTAATGTCTGATGTCTATTGGGAAGACCATTGATATGTTATCAACAAGTCTCATTGAAGATTTTTTTATTTGTTATCATCGTTCATTACTATAAAACTTAATTTAAGAAGATGTTCATGTGTTGACCAGGGTGAATTTCAAGTAATGATGATGATTAAATAACGAAAAAAGTTTTGATTACTGGTCAAGATTTTTCTTTCTGATCTCCATCAGATAGGCACTTTTGGATGTTTTTAAAAAGTTTCATTGAAGGTGTTCTATCTTTTATGCTGAATCATGAAACTTAATTTAAGAAGGTGTTCAGGTCTTGGCCAGGGTGAATGCCCAGTAATGATGGTGATCAAATAATCAAAACAGTGTTAACTATTTAATCGCCATCTTCAATTGATATTCAACCTGGTCAACACCTATTCCTAAACATCTTCATAAACATAGTTCTTTTATTTGAACAATTTTCTATCTTGATAAGAGACCAGACCTTGTCTAAAAGGTTTTGATGACTGTAACACATATTCTAAATTATTAAACATCATCTACTGATACAACTCAGAAACTTCTTCTAAATTATTAACCAGTCGATGTTTTTTCTTGATCTACGATGTACAAAATTTCTGAAAATCTCAATGCAAATGTTGAAAATAAATTTTCAATACCTTGTATAATAGTTTCCAATTTCTAGTATTTTAATGCTGTCTGTTATGTATTCCAATTTTTCTTTAAATTTATCTCTTGTAATTGTAGAAATATTCTAGGATCCCAATTTTTCAGAAGAAAAAATGTTGTCTTTTTTTACGTATTTGAAAGTTTTAATTTATAAATAAAATAGGCAGAACCTAACGATTTGGACATCTTCCAGACTAAACCATTAGTCTGGAAGATTTCAGAATCATTAGGTTCTGCCTATTTTATTTATAAGTAGGATCCAAAAATTTTTTAACAGTTTGGTTACAAATATTTTTAGACGCGGAAGTAAAATATTTAAAGCGGGAATTTTAAAATTTGGAATTAAAAAAATCTACTACTTGGCAGAAGATTTAACTATTGGTTGAAAACTCTTCTTTCTTTTAGTTCAAAATGCATTTTCTTAACTAAAAATTTAGCGAATCCATTTTTGGCTAAAAAATTGGTAATTCTTGTTTTAAAATGCAACTATTTAATTTTTGACTAGAAACTTTTTTTTCGATGAAAATTCATCTAGTTGACTAAAAGTTAAACCACTTTCTTAACAATTAATTTGATCGTTATGAGATATACCAACTTGCTCGTAAATTAATGTTTTTAAATTAAAATTTAATTCGACAGTTTTTTATTAAAAATTAAATTTATTTTAAATTGTACATTGAACTACTTTATTAAAACTTGAACTTCTTCATTAAAAATGTATTTTTGTTAAATATTTTTAGCTTCAGTTCGAAATTGAACTAATTTGTTAAATACTTTATTTTCTAAAAAATGTAGGTATTTTTATTTAAATCCGTCTTTCTTGATAGAAAAATATATATTTTTAAAAAATATTTGTTGTATTTGATAGAAAGTTCTCCTGTTTGGCTTAAATATTCATTTATTTTTATCAAAATACAACAAAATAGTTTTGGTTGAAACTTGATCTTTTTTGTTTCAGAATTAACAAATTTGGTTAAAAAATTATCTTTTTAGGTTGAAAATTCAACTATTTCGTTGATTTTTTTCTGAAGTATATGTGGTTCAAATTCTAAATATTTGGTAATTTTTCACTTTTTTAAAAGAATAACTTCTTTGATTGGAAATTAAATTACTGTTTTTAAAAATTTATTATTTCGTTAAAAATTTAAATATATTATTTAAAAGACATATTAGGTTGGCAAGTTAACTATTAGGTTGAAAACGCCTTAAAAAATTGAAATACTTGTTTGAAGATCCATTTATTTTATTAGTAATTAATCTTCTGTTGTAGAAAATTTATCTTTTCTTATAGGAATTAAAAATTCTTTGTTGAAAATTTATCTGTTTTTTTTTTAAATTTATTGTTTTTGGGTTGAAAATGCCTTAATATTGGGTAATTATCAGGCTCAAAACAAGCCTCGTTTTTTTCAAAGTATTAAAAAGTTTTTCAAAATAGATATCGTACTGTTTTAAGAGCTCCTTAATTGTACACTTTTATAACCAGATAGTATCAATAATATCTATTTTGATGCAAATTTTTTTGGACTTAGCGGAAACTAAGACAGATGCGCTTAAGAAACAATAAAAATCGTGGCAAATTAATTAATTTTTTTTAACTACTCAATTTAATTATTTTTCATGATAAATGCTGCGCCTCAATATTGGCTCAACAGCTGAATCAAAATAAGCCTATATTTTTTTAAAAGGGTTAAACAGTTTTTCAAAAAAGCGTATCTTAGCGAACAGGCCCTTAAATTGTACCCTTCTTTTTAAGAAAAGAGTATAATTAATTTCCATTTGTATGCAAATGCTTTCGCACTGATCAGGAATGAGGGCAGATGCTCTTGAAAAATAATGACAATATCCGATTCAAAATTAGCCTCATTTTTAAGGTTTGAAAAGTTTTTTCAAAATAGCTTGTTGTAGTGTTTGAAGAGCCCCTTAATCTTACCCTTCTGTTTAAGAAAATAGTATTTATAATGTCCATTTTCATGCGAACGCTTTTTCTCTAATCGGAAATTAAGACAGATGCTCTTGAAAAATAATGAGAATCGTGGCAAATTCATCTAATTTAATTGCTAATCAGCTCAGTTGAATTTGCTTTCAATAAAAAATACTGCGCCTTAATCTTGGTTTAATATCCGGCTCAAAATTAGCCTTTTTTTAAATGTTTGAAAAGTTTTTTCAAAATAACTTGTTGTAGTGTTTGAAGAGCCTCTTAATCTTACTCTTCTGTTTAAGAAAATAGTATTTATAATGTCCATTTTCAAGAAAATGCTTTTTCTCTAATCGGGAGATGCGCTTGAAAAATAGTGACCATCGTGACAAATTCATCTAATTGTGTTGCTAATCAACTCAATTGAATTTGCTTTCACTAAAAAAGACTGCACCTCAATATTGGTTTAATATCCGGGTCAAAATTAGCCTTTTTTTAAAGGTTTGAAAATTTTTTCAAAATAGCTTGTCGTAGTGTTTGAAGAGCCCCTTAATCTTACCCTTCTTTTATAGAAAATAGTATTTATAATGTTTATATAGTTTATAATGTGTGACGAGAGGTGACATAACAAGTGAAATAAGAGTTGTGAGAACTTTACTCTCTTGCTGTAGTAAATTCCTACAGAGAAATTCCTGTCTACGTACGTGCAGAAGATAAACAGTATGTGCAGTATCGTATTATGAGCGTGACATGCTCAAGGTCTGCTTTGACGTGTTACTCGGCAACAAAAAAGTTGATAAATTAATGAGGCGAAACGCTGTCCGTTTTATACACTAGAGTCACTTAACACCTCTACTTGTCTTCCAACCATGTATGTCATCTGCACAAGAGTGTTTTTTTCATAAACTGTACTTAGTCCAGTTGTCAAGATTTCTTCGTTTTTCATGCAACTTGTTTCTCATAAGAAAAACAAGAATATCTCTTGAAAATTGATAGCATGGTTAATGCAAATTAAGTATTCTTATCCACTGATGCTAATGAAGAAAATAGTGCCAGCAACAAATAAAACGATTGTCCTAACTATCAATTTTTTTAGCCATTAGAAAATTATTGGTTTGGCCAAATATTTAGCTAGTATGATATGGTCCTGCTGTTTAATTAGTCGATGATGCTGTTTTATCATGGGAAACAACAATTCCATTAGTTGCAGTAGCTATTCAAATAATTCCAGCAACTAAGAAAATGGTTATCCTAACTAACGATTTTGTTAGCCATTAAAAAATTGGTAGTTTAGCTAAATGTTTGGTTAGTAAGCTATGGTCCGGCTATTTTACTAGTTGTTACTTCTATTTCACCAGTTCGCATACAAAAATTCATTAGTTGTAGTGACCATTCAATTAGTATCAGAAAATGAGGAAATGTTTGTTCTAATTAACAATTTTTTTAGCCATTAAAAATTGTAAGTTTGGCCAACTATTTAGTTACTTATGTATGGTCTGGCTATTTTTTAATCGTTACTACTATTTTATCACTTGTCATGACAATTACATTATTTGCAGTGACTATTCAATGATTACCAACAACTATAAGAATTGTTGAGCCAACTAATAAAATAACAATATCATTTTTTTAAACTAAATATTTGACCCACCGAATAATTTTTTTAGGATGGGCTCTCCAAGATGGATACGAATTCTAAAAATGTGGCTCATTGGGGGCAGATTACTCCGGATAATGTCGGAATACAATTGATAGATTACTCCGACTAATCTAAAGACTTCAGTGAATTTTCAACTAAAAAGGATTACTTTTAAACAAAATTGTTAAACTTTAAACGAAATAGTTGAATTTTCAAACAAATAGTTAAATTTAAAACTAAGAAGAATAATTTTTTTCCAAAAACAAATGAATTTTTAACAAAATATTTAAAATTTGAAAGCAAGACTAATTTTTAACTAAAATTATAAATTTGTAACTAAATAATTGAATTTTTAGTTTAAAAGGCAGCTTTGCCCCATAACCCAACTATTTTGTAGAGAAAAAGTTACATTTTCAAACAAAGAGATGAATTTTCAACTATAATGAAGAATCTTCAACAAAAAAATATTTTTTCAAAAAATTGGAATTTCTAAAAAGTAGATTAATTTTTGTTCAAATAAGATGAATTTTCAAAAGTATAGTAGAATTTGCAACCAAAAAATTACTTTCTTAAAATTGTTTAGTTTTTTACAAACTAGAATATTTAATTAAATAATTCGGTTTTCAACAAAAAAACATGTGTTCTCAACCCAGGAGAATAATTTTCTACCGACAAAATAAATTTCCCATCCAATCAGTACATGTTCACCGACAAAACA
>JAWWLR010000155.1:555495-567867 GCA_035041075.1 Acraspis erinacei
AATAGACCAGCAATCTACCAAAATTTACACGCTTCTTATTTCATTAAATTACCTGTTCAACATCTAAAAGGATCGTGTAATCTTAAAACGCGGTTTGAAGGAAATTACAGAAATAGAATATGACAACTATACAGCTCCTTATTCAGATACCTGGTAAACATTTAAAAACATCGTCTAATCTTACCACACAGTTGGAAGAATAGTACCACAATAGAGCATAAAAAAAATGGGGATTGACCAGTAGTCCAAAAAAATTTAACAGCTTCTTATTCAGGTACCTGGTGAACATTTAAAAACATCTATAATCTTAGAACGCAGTTGGAAAAATGGTACCACAATAGAACACAACGAAAATACAGATGGGTTCTTTCAAACAGACCAGTCGACTAACTAAATTTGACACCTTCTTCTTTAATTCACTTACCTGGACAGCATCTAAAAACATAGTCTAGTTTTAGAGAACAGTTGGAAGAATAGTATCACAATGGAATATAATAACAATACAGATGGCTTCTTTTAAATAGACCAGTATAAAACAAAAATTACAAGCTTCTTATTTCATTCAATTACCTTTTCTACATCTAAAAGCATTGACTAATCCTAATCTAAACATGCGATTTGAAGGAAATTACTATAATGGAATATGACAACTATACATATGGGTTCTTTCAAAGGATTGGAAATGGGGATAGACCAGTAGTCCAACAAAATTTAACAGCTTCTTATTGAGGTACCTGGTCAACATTTAAAAACATTGTATAATCTTACAAAGCAGTTGGATAAATGGTACCACAATAGAACAGAACAAAAATACAGATTGGTTCTTTCAAAAAAAAGTCGACTAACTAAATTTTACACCTTCCTCTTTAATTCACTTACCTGGACAACATCTCAAAACATAGTCTAGTTTGAGAGAACAGTTGGAAGAATAGTATCACAATGGAATATAACAACAATACAGATGGCTTCTTCTAAATAGACCAGTATACAAACAAAAATTTACAAGCTTCTTATTTGATTCAATTACCTGTTCTACATCTAAAATCATCGCCTAATGCTAATCTTACAACACGGTGGAAGAAAACTACAACAATAGAAGATGTCAACTGTACAGATGGGTTCTTGCAAATGATTGGAAATGGATATAGACCAGTAGACCAACAAAATTGAACATCTTGTTATGTAATTAATTACCTGGTCAACATCTAGAAACATCTCCTAATCTTACAACACAATTGGAAGAATAGTATCCCAAATGGAAGATAACAACAATACAGATGTTTTTTTTCGAAACATACCAGTAGACTAAAAAAATTCTACACTTATCTAATTCTTATTTAATTCAATTCCCTGGTTAACATCTAAAAACATCGCCTAATCTGACAACACGGTTCGAAGAAAATTAAAATGATGGAAGATGACAACTACACAGATGAGTTACTTCAAAGCATTAAAATTGGGAAAGACCAGTAGACCAAAAAAATCGAGCACCTTATTTAATTCAATTCACTGGTTAACATTTAAGAACATCAACAAAATATGTGCTGATTTAACCACACCATTTTCTGAGTATAATAAATCAAATACTTCATTTGTAAATGATGGACAGATGTTGTTTTTCAAGTTTTTTTAATGTTCGGGACTAAAGAATGAAAAATCAGTGTTGGAGAACTCTTTGAGGGCATCCGTTAACCATCTTTTGCTGTTAGTTCCAAAAATGCTTTTAAGTAACCTTTTAAGAGACTCCTAAAAAAACAGTATTTATTGTAAT
This sequence comes from Acraspis erinacei, assembly GCA_035041075.1. NCBI lineage: Eukaryota > Metazoa > Arthropoda > Insecta > Hymenoptera > Cynipidae > Acraspis > Acraspis erinacei. The sequence goes on from JAWWLR010000155.1 coordinate 557,267, forward strand.
AGATACATCACAAATAAATTCACAAGAACTGCACACAAAAAATCTTAATTTTAAGCAACAGTTTTTAAACATTACCTTCGACTAGGACTTTTTTTTACTCGGAAGATAAGTTTTGTTTCTTATCATCTGTTTCGTTGATGTGGGTAATGGTTCGTTACTGAAACGTTGAAATCAAATTACTTTTTTTATACAATATAAAATATTGTTCTTGTTAATCCTCAAAAATTTTGTATTACTTAATTCAAACAACACGTATATTTAAATTATTTGTCTCCTGTGACCCGTTAGAGATACAGCACTTATTTTACAATCCAAAGTTGATTCATTGTCGAAATATATGATTTTATTTGAATAAAAATGTGTTTCTTGTTTGTTACAGGTGAGTCAGCTCAGTGTTATTTTGACCATTTTGAAAGGTGTTGTAAGTACCTACTTTTGTTTTAATATTGAGGCATTCAAACTCATTCAAGGAATAAAGTTTAATATGCAAATAAAAAAATGTATGTTTGAAATATGAAGGAGATAGGAGAATAAACTAAGAATAAAGTGGAGCTTTATTTCAAAGAAGAAGGAAAAAATGATGATCTGATGTTGGAATAAAAAAAAATTAAATTTATATACGTAGCAGATGTGCAGCGGGCTTAGTCTCGCTTTTTTGCATATTTTTCCACAAAAATGTCCTCACAAATAAGGAGGTGGCATCCGGGAATAATTTAGTGCCTTCTTCTCTGAACAAAATTAAACTCGATCCAGCGAAAGGGTTTATAGGGATTCAGTACTTAACTGTTGGTTGAAAAGGATTTTTTATCGCAAGAGGGATTTTATCGATTATTAAAAAATGTTTATATCGTATGGGAATCTCGTGATTAATTGAAAGATAATTCCTTTTGGCAGTAGAACCATTTCTTTAGCAAGTTTTCTTGTCATTTTAGCTGATAAAATTTCTTATTTAACTAGCTTTAGACAAATCTGTTAATAAATAGTTAAAAAATATATTAATAACAGACTAAGAAAATGCTCCCACTAGAATTTTTTTAATTTATATTACGTCGTTTTACGTATTTTATTACATATTAAGATATTATACTTTTGACTTGAATATTTAAAAATTTAATTAAAATTTTTTCTGCAAAAAAATATTTATCGGTTGAAAATTAAACTATATTATTAAAATTTCATCTTTTTGGTTGCATAATCCTTTTCTTTTTGTAGAAGTTTAATCTTCTTGTTCAGAATTAATATCTTTGGTTGAAAATTTAGCTTATTCATAGAAAATTAACCTCCTTGGAGTGAAATTGATTTTTGGGTTAAAAATTCACATAATTAATGAAAAATGAACTATTTTGTTAAAATTTTATATATTTTTATATGAAATTTTTTTTATTGGAGAATCATAATTCTAATTTCAAACACATCTCTCTTTAGTTTAAAATTAGAGTTTTTTTTTACAAAATTAACTTTTTTAGTTTAAGTGTAACTATTTAATTGAAAATTAATTTTTTGGATGAAAAATCAACTGGTTTGTTGAAAATTCGCCTTTTTCGTTTGAAAACTCGAGAGTTTGGTTCAAATGTTTTTCCTTGATTAAGGCTGTAAAATGTTTTTTTTTGCAACTTGTCTTTCCGGTTTGAAATGTCTTCTTTTTGAGTTTAAAATTTAATTATTCATTGGAAAATTCAATTATTTTCTTAAAAATTAAATTTTATTTTGAAAATTTAAAAGTTCCGTTGAAATTTGCTTTCCCTCTCAACTCAATAATCTTTTTTTTTTGTGAATTTGTCATTTAGGTTTGAAACTTAAATATTTTGATACAAAATTTATTTATTTAGTTAAAAATTCTATTTTTTGGTAAGTCATACTTTTCGGTTATTAACTTAATTATTTTCTCAAAAACTAGTCTTTTTAATTGAACATTCTACAACTTTATAGAAACTTTAACTAGTTTGATCATCGTGGATTTTTTTTTTATGTAAACAAAATCTTATTTTCTTGTAGAAAATTCAACTGTTGATTAAAAATTTTGCCATTTTGTCTGGAAAGTTCAAAAGTTTTATTCGAAATTTAGTTGAAAATTTTTGCTTCATTTTAAAATTTGGTTTAAATATTTTTGTTATAATTTATATTTTCGGTTTCAAATCTCTATTATTTTATGGATCAGTCTTTGGGTTTGAAAATTCAACTTTCAATTTGCGCAAAAAAGATACAAGGTGCAATAAAATCTTTAATAACAAAATTCTTTTAAAATAAGATCCTAAAATTTACATTCAAACTATTTTTCTCACAAGATAAGTGATGAGAATGTGTTCGTTAAAGCCGAAGGAGCTTTAACAAAAGAGAATTCACAATCACTTTTATCTATAAACTACGTTTCTAATTTGAAAAATTAACCATTTGGTTAAAAGCTGGAATGTATCCAGTTGAAATATTCGGAATTTGAAGCATTTTATTTAATATTAGTACATTAACACATCAATTTTATTTTAAAGAATTTATTCCCCGATTGACGCTAAAAATATAATTATTTACCCTGTTTAGAAAATATTTGAAATTAGATCAACAAAAAGAATATGATCTTTTAAATCCTCTTGTATTTTCGGGTGGAAAATTTTGTCAAAATTCTGGATTTTAGATGCTTTAGAGGATTTAAAAAGGTTTGTGAGATTACCGAAATCTAGATACTGCAAAAAATGCATACTATTTATTATTAATAATTATTTCAAATCAATAATTTGCAGTGAAAATAAATTACGATTCTTGAAAAACATACATTATAGTATATGATTGATTTAATTAGCACCCGAAGATAGGTAACCTTGAAACATCTACGTGCAAAAAACATGAATATCGCAATGTCATTCTGCATTAGAAACAACTAGGCCAAACTAATTTGGTTTCTGTCGTAAAAGTCAGGCAGAATGATGACAAGTATATCGGATGCACAAGTGAACAAATCTGTTTTGTATTCAAGAAAAATGCAACATTTTTTTTCTAAAGAATAATACTTTTTGGTTCTGAAAAGAGCGTTCTTGTTATGTAGATAAGGGAAAAATTATAATGTTTAAGAACTCAAGATTCGATAATCGCTTATTCTTTTGTGTTTTAAATTAGATTATCAAATTGCTAAAAAAGGTTTAAACCTTTTATGGTTTGCACTTTACCGGGAGATCAGAAAAAAGTTAGGAAAGCAATATTCGTATTTTAGACATAAAGCGTGACTTGATATAAATTTCTTACAATGATCGTAATGGTATTTTTCATCCTTATGTGCTTCATCGTCCTGAAATAACGTGAAACTTAGCCCACTAGAAATATTAAAATCGAAATTCGTTATTAAACAAATTTGAAGTATTATGTTAATAATTAATAATAATAATTAATAATTAGCTGATGTTGGTTTATGTTAATAAGGTAATAATTAATTTGGATGATTTTGGATTTAGTTGGTATACTGGTCTATCTATTTTAATTCCTTTGGAAGAACTCATATGTATAGTTGCTTTGCTTCATTTTGGTATGACAAAACAAAATCCAGCATCTTGAAATTAAATTTTTACCTGGTCAAAATAACTAACGTCAGCAAAACATAAAACATAGTTGGAAGAAGATACAAGAACGGAACAAAGAAAATTTATAGATGAGTTCTTTCAAAGGATTGGAAATAAAACTTGGCCAGTATGCTAACAAAATCTAGCATTTTGTAATTGATTTATTATCTAGCGGGCATCAATTAACATAAGCTAATCATACAAAATCCAGAATCTTCAAATTAAGTTCTTACGTAGTTAACATGTTAGGCAATCATACAAAACGGTTGAAAGAAGTTACAACAATAGAACAAACCAAATATACAGATGGATTCTTATAAAGGATTGAAAATCCAAATCAACGAATATGCCTACAAAATCCACCATCTTGTAATTGAATTATTCCCTGGTCTACATCAATTAACATAAGCTAATCTTACAGCACGACTAAAAGAAGATACAATGGAACAACTTAACTATACAGATTGGTTCTTTTAAAGGATATGGGACAGTATACTAACACAATCCAGCATCTGCAAATCAAGTTTTGACCTGGTTAACAACTTCAAATAAACATACAACATGCTTGAAAGAAGATACAATGGAACAAACAAAATTTATAGATGCGTTCTTTTTTGAAGGATTAAAAATAAAATTTGAACCCGATGCCAACCAGTAACAACATTTGGTAATTAAATCCTTACCTGGTCAACAGAAATTAACATAAGCTTAGCATACAACATGGTTTTAAGAAGATACAATGGAAGCAACTAACTATGCATGTGGGTCCTTTTAAAGGATATAAACCAGTATACCAACAAAATGCAGCATGCATATGACTTGTATCAAACAATTGGAAATAAGATTTGACCTGTATACCAACGAAATAAACCATTTTCTAATTAAATTCTTACCTGTTCAACATTATTCATCATAAGCTAATCATACAACATGTTTGCAAGAAGATACAATGGTACAAACTGACTGTACAGATCGTTTCTTTTAAAGAACACGGGGCAGTAAGATAACAAAATCCAGCAACTTCAAATCAAGTTTTAAGCTGGTTATCATCAATTAATGTCAGCTGATCGTACAATGCGTTTGGAAGAAGATATAACAATGGAGAATAGCAACTATACAGATGGCTTCTTTTAAACGATTGGAAATAGAATTTGAACAGTGTACCAGCAGAATGAAAAATTTTGTAATTCAATTCTTAGCTGTTCAAAATTACATAACATAAGCCAATCATAGAAGTTGGTTAGAAGAACATACAACAGTGGAACGAATCAACTATACAAATGGGTAAGATCAGAGGATTGGAGACTGAATTTTACCAGTATACCAACAAAATAAAACCCTTTTTTAATTACATTCTTACCTGCTCAAAAGAAAATAACACAAGCTTGTCATATAATACGGTTGGAAGGAAATAAAATTAAACAAGCCATCTATACAGATGGGTTCTTTTAGAGAATATGGACCGGCATACCAACCAAATAGAACATTTTATAATTAAATTCTTACTTGTACAACATTATTCAACATAAGCTAATCATGCAACATGGTTGCAAGAAGATACAATGGTACAAACTAACTATACAGATCGTTTCTTTTAAAGAACACGGGACAGTAAGATAACAAAATCCAGCAACTTCAAATCAAGTTTTAAGCTGGTTATCATCAATTAACGTCAGCTAATCACACAATATGGTTGGAAGAAGATATAACAATGGAACAAACCATCTATACAGATGGCTTCTTTTAAACGATTGGAAATAGAATTTGACCAGTATACCAGCGGAATAAAACATTTTGTAAGTAAATTCTTAGCTGTTCAAAAGTACATAACATAAGCTAATCAAAGAATATGGTTAGAAGAAGATACAACAATGGAACGAATCAACGATAAAAATGGGTAAGATCAAAGGATTGAAAATAGAATTTTACCAGTATACCAACAAAATAAAACGTTTTCTAATTACATTCTTACCTGGTCAAAATAAAATAACACAAGCTTGCCATATAATACGGTTGGAAGGAAATAAAATTAAACAAGCCATTTATACAGATGGGTTCTTTTAGAGAATGTGTACCAGCACACCAACAAAAGCGAACATCTTCAAATTACGTTTATATCTGGTCAACACTAATTAATGTCAGCTAAACATAAAACATGGTTAGAAGAAGATAGAGCAATTCAAGCAAATAACTGTACAGGTGGTCCATTTTAATGATTAGAAATAGAATTTGACAAGTATAGCAACAAAAAGTAACATCTTCTAATTAAACTATTACCTGGTCAACATCAATTAACATAAACTTGAAATAGAATTGTACCAGTATATTAACAAAATTGTATATGTATTAATTAAATTCTTACCCGGTGAACATCAATCAAAACCAGCGCCGTTTGAAGAAGATACAATGAAACAAACCAGCTATACAGATGCGTTTCTTCAAAGGATTGGGAATCAAATTTGACGAGTAGACTAACAAAACAAAACATTTTCTAATTAAATTCTTACCTGTTCAATATGAATTGAGATAAGTCAGTCATACAACACGGTTTGAAGAAGATACAATGAAACCAAATAATTATACAGATGGATTCTTTTGAAGGATATGGAACAGTGCACCAACAAAATACAACATCTTCAAATTAAGTTATTACCTGACTAACATCAAATAGCATTAACCAATCATTCATGACGGTTGGGAGAAGATTCAATAATGGAACAAACCATCTATACCAATCTTTGATGCAATTGATATTAATAAATCTTTTGCAAACTTCCCCTCCGATCTCATACCTTTGATAGAACACTTTCTCAATAATATTTTCTCTTTCAACAACATCCAAGCGCTAAGGAAAATTTTTCGCTCCAATTTTTCAGTGACTGTCTTCTAAATTCTATAAGCCTGTATTCTCAAATCTTCGATTACTTATTTTCTAAATTCTTTTTTATAACTCAGATAAAAATTTTTTCATTGACAAATAAATTCTGATATCCTTTTCAATATAATTTTCTAATCCGATACTTGAATCTCTTTTCTTAACAATTCTTTGACTGTCTCGTAAGCTCTATAGAAATGTCTACTATTTATCAGAAAGGATATTGGCTATTATTTGCATAATAAATTTTTTTATTTAAAATACATCTTTTACAATTATATAATTTTTTAAATGTTTTTAGTATTGTGAAAGGAGTATCTGAATTCAATTTTCAAAATAATGTGTATATATGCTTTTACTTTTTCAAAATTAAATATAAAAGTTTGTAAATAATCCAAAATTTCAGAAATGAAATTTTAAGTTTCAAACGAAATGTAAAGTATAAAACATTTGCAAGATTTAAAGAAAATAATTCTTTAATGCTTTTTACATTGCAAACTATTATTAAAATATTCAGAAATGGAAGTAAAATTTTTTTAAATATATAAAATAAACATTTTTTGAATGCTTACATTCTTTCAGAATCTAATTTGAGCCAGAATTTAAGCGAGGAGATTTGTTTGACCTTTTCCTTTTTTCTCCCTCTTTTTTCAATTGCGATTTTTCTTTCTCGACAGAACCAAAAATCGAGGTGGTTTGGAATTATGGTTTTTATTTTTTTAGAATTGCATTCAAAGACCAGGATTCATGTTAGCTGAATTTTTAATAAAATAATTTAATTTGCTACTAAAAGTTGAAATTTTAACCAAATTGTTAACTTTTGAACCTATAGGGATGAATTTTTATAAAAAAGATTAATTTGCAAACAAGAAGATTAATTCCCTACAAAAAAAATTATCCTCCTTTATGCCAATAAGACTAAAATGATAAATCTTCAACTGCAAAAAATGTAATTTAAAAAAGTTGAATTTTCAAATAAAAAATATGATTTTTCAACCCGGAAAAATTAATTTTATACCAAAGAGACGAATTTTTAACCAATTAGTTGAATTTTTAACTAAATTGTTGAATTTTCAGCCAAAGGTTAATTTTTATCTAAATAGTTGAATTTTGAAAACAAAAAGATATCTAATTCCTTATCATTTTATTTATAACTGCAATAATTAAAATTTTGTGCAAAATGTAATTCTTAACCAACAGACGGATTTTCCAATAAAAATTTTAATTTTGTACCAAAAAAGGTGAAATTTTAACAAAATACATACATTTTCAAACAAATAGTAGCATTTTTAACTGAAAAAATCAACTTTTAAAGAAACATTGAAATGCCACTTAAATTTATAGTTAAAAAATTAATTGAAAAAATATATATTTCCACGAAATAGTTTAATTTTCAGGAAAAAGCTGAGTTTTTAAATAAAATTATGAATCTGCAACGACAAAAAATTAATTTTCAGAGAATAATTCGCCAAAGTCAATTTGTTACCAGAAAGACGAATTTTTAAGAAACTAAATTAATTTTTAACAAAAATGGTCAATTTTTATAAAACCAAACCAAAATATAATTTGCAATCCGCAATTATTAATTTTAAACCCAAAAGAATAATTCTCAATAAGCTAGTTTATTTTTTAAACAAAGATGTGAATTTTCAACAGAAAGATTAATTTTCTATCAAAAACTTTCAAGTGAATAGATGAAGTTTCTACATATTTTCAACCCGAAAATACGAATTTCCGACAAAATTATTTTTGTACCGTGAAATATTACCTTTAGTTAAAAAATATATATTTTCAAAGAAAAATAGGAACATTTTTAATTTAGTTTAAAAAAGTGAACTATTTAGTGGCAAATTCATATTTTTTTATTGAAAGTTAAACTACCTGTTTAAAATTTTATCTGCTATGTTAAAAATTATTATTTTTTTGGATTTAACGTGGATACAAAATTTTAGTTTAGTTCAAAATTCCTTTTTGTTTGGGTTTATTAACTATTTTATTTGAAAATATAATTACTGAGTTTTTTGTTTAAAATTCGGCTTTTTAGTAGAAAATTAGTCTGTCTGAGTTGACGAATGAATGATTATTTTTAAAATTGTTTTTTTTTTTTTGTTAAAACATTATTATTTTAAGTCAAAAATGTATTATTTTAGTTAAAAACTTAAGTATTTGGTTAAAAATAAATCTTCTTCTAAATAAAAATTCAATAAATTGGTTGAAAGTTGATTGTTTTTAAAGATGAATTACTTTTTTAAAATTATTTACCTCCTAGGTTGAAACTTCAACTCTTTAGTTGAAAATTTATTTTTGTGTGGTGAAAAATAATTTTCTTTTATCTGAATCTTTCACATGCACATGTTGCACAAAATTATTTATAAAAAAAATATTTTTCTTTTCGATCCTAGATAAGTAAAATAAAGAATTTTTGTAGAACTTCATTAAAGCTGAAGCTCCATTGATATTCCTTTGTCACCCTCTGAGCTTAACTTGAAAGAGTGGAAAAATGAAGAATTTTTTCACATCACTTGTCACATTGGTGCCCACTGGCCACGAATTTCGTGATATCCTTGATATAACGGCAGCTACCTCATGGAGCAGAATTTAAGGGAACCGTAGTATAGGGTGCTTGGGATCGATACTAAGCATTGCCTGACTCTGGCTAATGGCGACACTATCGCATTCCCGGGATATTTTTTTTACAAAAAAATCTAGTAGTTTTGTATTTTAGTAAAATATTTATATCTTGAATAAATTATACTCTGAGAAAGACATCCCCGCTTTAAATCCCGTGGCCCCCCCCCCCCACCTGAAATGAATGTACAAGTTTTTCCTTTTAAGATTACTTTGAACTTTTTCGCGTTTATAGAGAGATCAAGAAAACTTTATTTTTAAACAAGTAAAGTGACTTTTTTACCATAAAAGATAAATTTTCAATCTAGAAGAATTTTTTTAAAAACAAAATAGTTTAATTTGTAACCTGCGAAGAGGAAGTTTCAACCAAACTGTCGTATCTCCAAACAAAAAACATTTAACTTCATCCAAGAACAGTTGCGTTTTGAACCTAATGGTTTAATTTTGAAGTCAAAGAGATTAATTTTTTAGAAGATAGTTAAATTTTTGACAGAATAATTAAACTTTTACGAAAATAGTTGAAGTTGCAGCCAAGTAGCGGAATTTTTAACCTGTAAAGATGAATATTCAACCTAATAGTTGAATTTTAAATTAATGAAAAACAATTTTCAACCATAAATAAAATTCTATAATTTAGCAACATCGAAAAAGAATTTCGAAGCTGTTAAATTCAGGAAATAAGATGTATTTTTAACAAAGTAGTTACTCAAACAAAAAAATTAATTTTTTTCGGAAAATTTAATTTTCTAACCGAAATGATTAATCTTCAACCTAATATTTAAATATTTTTCTAAAAAGATTATTATTTAACAAACAAGATTAATTTTCTTCCCAAAAAGATGATTTTTTAGAAAAAAATAGAATAATTGAATTTGCGGATAATTATTATATATTATTTAAAAAAATAAATAATTAATTTAAATATTAATTTTTAATTGACATTCCTTAATTTTAACCAAACAAAGATATAGTTTTTAACTGAACATTTAAATTTATAACCAAAGAGATATTTAATTTTAAAAAATTGATTATTTAAAAAGTAGATAGACTTTGAAACAAGTAGTTGAATTCCAATAAAGTTGATAAATTTTGAACCAAATAGTTTAAACTATAATTTTTTTAAATCTTAAAATAAGAATCGGACAAATTTAATCTTTTTTGTTGAATAACTATGTTTTGATTCCAAATTCCACTATTTGATTGAAAATTAAGTTATTTGGTTGAAAACTTTTTTTATTACAACTATTTTTTAGAAAAAAACTAGTTTTTTAAAAATTAAATTATTTATTTGAAAATTTAATGATTGTAAATAATTTATCTGCTTGGCTTCAAAACTCAACCATTTTAATGATGAATGTAATATATTAACTTTTTAACCTAAAAGATAATTTTTCATTACAAAAATTGACTAATTAAATTTTCAAATTAAAAAAAAATTATTTTTATCACACAAAAATGAATTTCGAACTAAATAGTTCAACTTTTAACCCAGGAGGTAAATTAAAAAAATGTTTAACATCTTAAATCAACTTTCAACCAATTGGTTGATTTTT
>JAWWLR010000155.1:579723-589980 GCA_035041075.1 Acraspis erinacei
TGTTTATAATATTAACCAAAATAGTCATAAGAGAAAAGTTTTTTCACTAAAATATTGTTTCGATTCAAATGTGTTGCAATTTAACTTTAAAAAACGTTGAATTATTGAAAATAATAGAAAACAGATTTTCCACAAATAATTTGTTTATAACAATTTTTTTTGCTTATTGTATCATGATGGAATATCTTTATAAAATGTAAATCTACGAAACGTCCGTGATTACAATAATTTTCCTATTATTGACAAGCCCCGGGAACGTCAAACAGAAAAATTGCAATTTTTTCGTCATATTTATTTATTTATAAAAAAATTGAAAAACTAAATTAAAAATGAGGCTCCACAAATTTCTTTGGAATTTTATCAGCTTTAAAAAAAATATGCAAATCGGTCGACAGGTTCAACCGAAATCGTGTTTTGAACCAAAAAATATCAGTTTTCCCCACTGTGTGTCAGTCCAGGACGAAACACAAAAAATCTCATTTTTATGTTTATTAAAAAAAAAATCTTTTTGTTGGAAAAATTAATTAAGGAATAATAATCCTCAAATTTTTTCTTTATTATACATATTAAATATTTAATAAGTTTCAATTTCAAATATTCAAAACTGTTAAATCTTTTACTGTTAATCATAAAAATCTAACAAAATATTTTTTAAGTGTTTAAACTTACATATCTTCAAAACATAATTCTTGAAAATTGAATTATTTTCAAGTTCCTTTTTTTTCAGTAAAAAAATTTAATTTTTATTCTCTAGACTTGTAGAATTTTTAATTGTAAATCTTTTGAATTAAAGCGTTTATAATTTTACAAATTTACAATAAAAAAATATGGTCAGTATGAAAGTTTAACATTCAAAATAATTTAATTTTGATGTTTTTAGTTGAAAATTCATTTCATTGGTTGAAATTTTAGGAAAATGTTTTGCAAACTTTAATTTTTTGACAGAAGATTAATTTTTTAAACTGAAAATGTAACTATTCCATTTTTGGTTAAAAATTGAGTTCTTCTAGATTAAAATTAAACTATTTCTGTAAAAGTTGTACTATTTTATTAAACACGTTAATACTTTTTTTTGAAGATTCATCTCTTTGGTTTAAAATTGAAGTATTTTCTTAGATATTAACTTTTGTTGGTTTTGAATAATTTTTAAAAGTTTTTTTTATAACCTGCAACTTTTTAGTTGAAAATTTATATTTTCTTTTTGAAAAGTGAACTTTTTTACAGAAAATTCATCTTTTGGCTTGAAACTTTAAGAATTTAGATGGATTTTTTTCTTTCTTGATTGAAAACTCTTTATTTGTTTATCATTTGTATTGTTTGTTGTAAAAATCAACGTTTGTATATTTTTAAATTATTTTATTTGAAAATTCATCTCATTGATTAAAAATTGAAACATTTTTTTGAAAATTCATGGATTTTGCTGTTGTCCCATTGGACCGAAAATCACGCTTTTTTGATCATTTAACTATCGAATAAGAAATTAAATTTTTTTGAAGAAAATGCATTTTTTTGTAGTGAAAAAATTGACCTTTTTTGGATTCCAAATTAATCTATCTTGTTGAAAATCGAACTGTGTTACCGAAAATTCATCTTTGGCCTGAAAATTCAACAATTTCGATAAACAATTTTCCTTTTCGACTGAAAAATGTTTATTTGTTGACAATTTGTATTTTTGGCTAGAAAACCTAATTTCTGGGTTAAAAATTAAATTACATTGTTAAAGATTCTTTTTATTTATTGAGGATTTATTATTTTAGTTGATCATTTATCCTTTTCTTTGAAAATTAAAATTATTTTTAAAAAAATTTTTTAGTTAACTATTTGTTTCAAAATTTAATTATTTTTATTAAAAATTAAAATATATTTTGTGGTAGTAACTTTAAATATTTTATTGGAAAAGTTAATTGAAGAATAATAACAAATATTATCGACCCGAATGTCAATTAAAAAATCTTCTGGATAGAATTATGATACTTGGATCAATTAGCAAAGATTCATAACTCCATCATTAGTAAGCTGCGTGCGCAAGGTCTTCGGATGCACAACGTTCATGTGAAGCACGTGGCAGCTTTGGAAAGTGTATCGACCGTCCCCGAAAACTGCACTGCCCCCGACGCAAGTACCCCTATCATCCTCACTTCACACCCTCTCATGTTACGAATTTTCTCCTTAGCCTCTTCTACCCTTCACAGGAAAATCAGAGCTCTATTTTTTATTCTCTTTGATGGCTCCCTTTTCTTCCGATTTCTCAATCTTAAAGTTCAATTTTTAAAGCAGATGGTTGTTCTATATCAGGGAGCAGACCAGGAGCAGATGGTTCAAATTTAAATTTGACAATGCGTTACTTAAAAAATAAAAATTATTTAAAAGAACCACCCTCGAGTAGACAATGATCCTATAATATACAATAATTAATTATAACAATAAATAAAAGCAAAATAAATAATTTTAATATTATGATATTAGCATCTGTCGTGTTGTCACTTTTAATTAGATTAAATTAATTAGTTTTGATATATATAAGTATTTTAAATTAATTATCGTCTACTGTGGGGTGGCCTCCCCTACCATGTAAATATTATTATAATTAGGTAACTTGGCTGTTATTACTCAAAGACCAGAATTTTAATTTTTTTAACATTTTTTACTAAAAATATGCATTTTTTAACAAAGCACGGAAATGTTTTAATCACAGTAAACAAAAATTGATTCTAAACTAAGCAAAGCGAATTTTTTAACAAAATAGTTCAGGTTTTAATCGAAGAGATGAAAATTCAGCCCAAACAATTATTTTTTTAGCTAAATTGTTCCGCTTTTACTCAAGTATTTAAATTTTTAATTGAAGAAGTAGTTAAATTTTTAACCCATAAGACCACTCTAAATTTATTTATTTATAAAATAAAAGATGAATTTTCTTCTAAATTAGAGATGAATTTTTTAGCTGACAGATGAAATTTTCAACAAAAAGGACTGATTTCCGATCCAAGAGGACAAATTTTTATACAAAAGTAGACGAATTTAAAACAAAAACAGCTTCCTTTTTTTGGAAGAAAATATTAGTTGTGAGCTAAATACCTGAATTTTAAACCTATTATTTAAATTTTTAACTAATGATACAAATTTACAATAAAAAAATAGAATTTTCTATCAGAAAGGATGATTCTTCAACCAAATAATTGAATTTTTAACATAATAATTGAATTTAAAAAAAGATGAATGCCACAAAATATATTTTAAATTTTAATAAAAATAATTAAATTTTAACCAAATAGTTATTTTTTAATAAATTAAATAAATTCAAAAAAATAATTTTAATTTTCAAAGAAGAAGATAATTGATCAACTAAAATAATAAATCCTTGATAAATAAAAAAAATCCTTATGCATATAGTTTCATTTTTAACCCAGAAATTAAGATTTAAATTTTGAACTAATTCAAGAAATTTACAATAAAGAAAGTCAAATTTTCGACCAGAAAGATGACTAACAAAAAAATTGAATTTTTAACATAATAATTTAATTTAAAAAAAAAGATGACTACCACAAGATATATTTTAATTTTTCATAAAAATAATTAAATTTTTAAACAAATAGTTAATTTAGAAAAAAAATTAAAAACAATCTTTTTTAAATAATTTTAATTTTCAAAAAAAGATAAATGATCAACTAAAATAATAAATCCTCCATAATTAAAAAAAATTTAACAATGTAGTAACAAAACGAAACTTGTTTGTACAAATTGTTAAATTTTCATGCCAAAGATGAAATTTTCTATCAAAAAAGTTCCATTTTCAACAAAACAGATTAATTTTGAATCCAAAAAAGGTCAATTTTTTCATTAAAAAAGTTGCATTTTCCTCAAAATAATATAATTTCTTATTCGATAGTTAAATTTAAAAAAGCGTGATTTTCAATTAAATCACACAACATAAAAATCCATGAATTTTCAAAACAAATATTTAAATTGTTAATCAATAACAAAAAATACAAATGTTAAACGAATAAAGCTTTTTCAGTTAAGAAAGCAAAAAATTCATCTAAATTCTTAAAATTTCAAGCCAAAAGTTGAATTTTCTGTAAAAAGTTTAATTCTTAAAAAGAAAATATAAATTGTCAAGTAAACAGTTGCATATTTGATAGAAAATAATAGTTACATTTTCAGTTAAAAAAATTAATTTTCTGTAAAAAACCAATGAAAATGAATTTTCATCTAAAAACATCAAAATTAAAGAATTTTTAATTTTAAAACTTCATACTCGCATATTTGTTTATTGTAAATTTGCAAAATTTTAGACATTTTAATGCAAAAGATTTACAATTAAAAAATCTACAAGTCTACAGAATAAAAATTGAAATTTTGTTTTACTGAAAAAATACGTAATTAAGAATAATTCAACTACCAAGATATATGTTTTGAAGATATATAATTTTAAACATTTAAAAAAATATATTGTTCGATTTTTAGGATTAACAATAAAAAATTCTACAATTTTGAATTTTTGAAAATGAAGACTTTTCAATATTTAATGTGTATAATAAAAAGATGCGAAATTTGAAGATTTACAGTTTAAATCTCTGTAATATATTTAATTTTTTAATAATTTAATTTAATATATAATTGTAAATTTAAAAAATTAAAAACACCTTAATTCTAAAATTTTATAATAATAAATTCTTCAGTTTTAAAGATTTAAAGTTCAAAGATCTTCAAATTTAAATATTTATAAATAAAAATTATAAAGTTTAGTTGATTTTCAAGATAAAAAGTCAAGAGCTTTCAATTATACATCTCACGAATTAAAGAAATTCCAAATTTAAATCATCAAAATTTCAGAATTTTTATTTTTAGACTTAAAATGTGCATAATTTTAAATTTTATATTAAAAAACTTAAACAGTTCAATTTTGAAGATTTGCATTTTTGAACATTCACAATTGAAAATGCTTTCATTTTAACGATTTTCAGTTTACCATTCTTCAATTTTAAAGACGTTTAAATAAAAATTTTTAAATAGGGAAGATTATAATAATTTTTAAGATCAAAAGTCAATTGCAAAACGTACAATTTGGAAAATTTTTATTGTTAATTTTCAAAGTTGAAAGCCCTAAAATTTTAAAGATTAAAAACTCAAAGTTCTACATTCAAGAATTACAATTCAAAAATTTTTTGTTTTGAAAATATTGAATTTCAAATTAAATTCTCAATTTCAAATTTATCTAATTGTATAAATTTTTAATGCAAATTCTTTAATTGTCAACAGTGAAATTGACAACGTCGATTTATTTTTTAGAAATTCTTATAACTTTTTAAATATCTTAAACATATTTTAAAATGTAAATGATCCGAAAGTTACATAAAAATAATTACTATAATGATGCATGAAGATAATTTAATATTCGGATTAAAGAACATTATTTCCATTGAAACAACTTCAACTGACCCTTTTTTGAAATAAGGTCTTCGCAAGGAAAAAAATGGTTTAGCTGTCCCAGCTAACCGTTTAGCTGGATTTCTTCTTCCAAAAAAATATAGCTGTTACAGCTAGATTTCTAGCTGTTTAGGTAAATGTGCTATTTAGAAATTATCTAGCTAATTTATTTAAATGATTTCCAGATGGAAAATTTATCTAAAACATCTAGAAATCTAGGTGAAACAGCTATATTTTCTTGGCAGAGGAAATCCAGCTAACCCGTTTTTTTCCTGTCATGACTTTTAGAGAATTCCGTAGCTACTTGTACCGAAAATTCAGTACGAATAGATAGATTGTTTGGGTTCAAATTCCAGGGAGAAGGGACTGGTTGCACCGAAATTTCGGTACGATTAGTCAGTTCTTTCGGTACGTGTAGACACCTCGTTTTGAGCATATGGCTATACAGAGGATGGTTGCTTGCAGATGATGTTTCAATTGCCTTTTCGCATTAAGCATGTTTATTGCCAAATCGATTAATTTTGAGAGCTCTTATTAAACCGGATATGGAACAATTACCTGTGTCTCGATGAGAAACGATTCGTCCTATTTGAATGGCAGAAATTTAATCGGATGCTTCGAGGACTTGTTCTCTTCTTTGCAATGTATAACTCTTGAAAAATCAACTCTATCGCTCAAGCAGATCCAACAGATTTTAGAAAGTGCCTTTAAAATATACTGATATTATCTTGAAATATAGTTTAACATTCCATTTTAATTATTTAAATTACATCAGAAAAGTGGCACTAAGAAATGGAAAGATTTTAACTACAAGATGATTCGTTTTGATTTTTCGAAATTGAATCACAATCTTCGGACTGTTAGCACTTTTTGAAACTTCTTTTTAGCGATGCGACTACTTTGGTACTACAAAAAATGATACTAATGCTACTTTTTTTACTTTTCGCAAATATAACTTTTCTTACTTTCTTGTAAGCATATTTTCAAACTTCTTCTCTAGGTTGGCTAAAATAACAAACTCATCACCTCAAAAGTCAAAATTTCAAAGTTTTTATGTTTTTTAAGATTGCAAAAGTTTTTAGGGAACTTAGAAAGATTCCAATAGATTTCAAACATTTCAGAAGATTTCAGAGAATTGTAAAATTTTCCCTTTGTAATGGAGATGGGGAAGTATATAAGAAGTGATCGGATTGATAGGTGGATAGTTAAACAGATATAAGGATGCATGGTTCGTTTCTTTTATTGCGTTTCTCTTCCTTTCTTTTCTTCTCAACCAGGAAAGGGTCCAGCTAATGCCGGTGGAAACCGTCAACTCCTGTTGACGGTCAAAGTTGGAGACTGCCAACTACCGTTGACAGTCGTTAGTGAATTTCTGTTCAAGTCTGCATTTGGCAACCGTTAACTCATTTTGATGATCTCGATTGAAGACTGTAGACTTCTCTTGACATTCATTCGCGAACTCGTGTTCGCGAATGCAGGTCAAAACCGTCAACTTCCGTTGGCAGAAGATATTGGGGACTGTCAACTCCTGTTGACAGTCGTTGGTAGAATCGATCATCAGCTCATGCCGACGATCTGGTCAAGGGAATCCCCGGAATTAGCGCCAAACTTTCATCTTCCCAAAGTTCCATTCGATCGAAAAATCTCTGGGGACTGTTTGTTGCAAACGACCTAGTTAGACTAATCGGTAAGATTACTAAAAAATTCGTTTCGTTACAATCAATGGCTCCCTAGGCGCTGTTTGCTGGAACGGCCCGGGTAGAGCTGTTGATTATAACGAATAAAGAAACCTCTGAATGAAACCTCTCTAGGCTGAGAGGTTAGAGAGTCGAAAGATGAATGTACTCGAAGTGCTCACGAACGTAAAGAAAGTAAAGAAGAGAAGTGGAGAATGAGGTAGATGTGTCAAAAAAGAATGTTGTGGAAGAATTATTCATAAGCAAGTATTTTGGCGTCGCATGTTTGCGAAGAGGATCAAAATTAAATTTTCCTGGAGAGGACATATCTTCAAAAGGTGATAATGATGCAGATTCATCAAATTTAGTGGCGGTTTCTTTGGTGATCTTTGAAATGAAGGTCAATTGAAATTCTCTGTGAAGAACAGGATTCTTGGTATCTGTAGGTGATTTAGTGATACATCTGAGAAATTTATTTTGAATTATCTAAATATGATTGATGTTGATTTATGACGCAACTCCCCAAATAGTACAAGCGCAGTTTATTGTTGGTCAGATGTACATTTTACAAATTGGAATTATGCTGTTTCAAATTAAGACGTTGTTTTAAGTATGTCTTCTAGATATTCAACAAAGTTTTTCGATTCTATTTATTCATCAAACATTTTGTTTAGATCTATTTTTGCGGACCCTCTGACTGAAAAAAGCATTGGTTTCAACTTTACTGTGATTATTTTTATTCTCCGGAGTTTAACTCATGTGCTATAATAAAGAATAATAAAGAATACTGGCCCTAGAATGCTGCCTTGGGGTAAACCTATTCGGATGGTTTTTTCTTTTGAGAATGTCTGTTCTATTTTGACTGAGAATTTTCTGTTAGAAATGTAGGCTTGTATGAAGTGGATAAGTCCTCTTGGAAAATTATATTTTGCTAGTTTTCGCAGCAGTCCTATTTTCCAGACGCTGTAGAAGATTTTTTTTACGCCAAGGAAGACAAACCCGGTATGTTTTCTTAAATTAAAATTGAAGCTGATGGCTTCAGTAAGCTTAATTATCATGCGCTGCATAGAGTGACCTTTTCTAAAACCGTATGTTTGTGGTTGATAGTTTACAAGAGTGAATATTATTTTTTCAAAAATTTTGTTCATTGATTAAGAAGTCTAATGTTTCCGATGGCTGCTTGGATGATATGGATCCACGTTTTCTTTCTGAAGAACTAGAATGTGAGCTATTTTTCAATATCTTGGCAATATAAGTGCAAGGAAAATCATGCCTAAAATGGGAAGCTTTACAAGGGATGAATTTTAAATTGAATCAGGGCCATGTACTTTGTTATTACGAGTATTTTCAGGTTTGCTTTGTCAATAGGAGAAGGCGCAAACGTCTGATCCAGATTTTTAAGAGGGCAATATTATTTCGCGGTTCCGTTAGGGCTTCCGTCATACGATATATAAAGTTATCTTTAATTTAAAGTTTACCGACATCTGTATTATAAGTTTTCCATCTGTGCTCTTAAACTTTAATTGCTATAGTTTTTCGAAAGTTGTTAATGATGTTTTTAGTGATACGACTTTCAGTTCATTGATGTGTTCTGCAGAGTTTATTACAAGTGTAGATAAGTTCTTCAATGTCGGAGCTAAGAGGTAGGTCGTATATCTTAATGGTAGTTTAAGGTCCTAAAGTGTGAATAGCAGTTCTTATGCTAGAGGTGAGATTAGATCTGGCTTCATTAATGTGAGTATCAATGTGGGTTCAAATTTAACATGAGTTTCTAGGGTCGAGTTGAATGTTTTCAATTTACTTTTGCAAAATTTAAGCAAGATGCGATCGAAGCTTTTCCACAATTAGTGAAAGGCTTTTATGAATTTCAACCATTTTTTCCAATTTCGTTCGTTGTAGCTTCGTGGGCTTCAAGTTCAGGAATTATTAGTTCGTGGTGGTTAATACTTTCTTGAACTAAAATCGTGGTACCTCTATTAGTGTCAATTAGCGTAGTAGAGTTGCAATAAGCTCTCGAATGGTAATGTTATTTTTGTAGAGGTATGTGGCCAATTCTTGCCCTTTTGTGGTACCCTGAGCATTCCCAAAAATGATTTTAGAGTGTTCTTATTGATGATGGTACATTTTCAATAGTAAGTGAAAGTATATTACTTATAATCTCGGCGGTTCAATTTATAGCTTCGGTAATGTTAATTTTTCTCCTCCATCATATCGATGGTTAAAATTGTAGCTCTTTTGAAGCGGTTTACTAGACTTATTTTGATATCCTGAGAAGACGTACTTTTATTGGGTGCGATTACTGGATTGATTTTATTCGGATTCGCTGTAAAGCATGAATTTACGCAGCAGCGGAACACTAGCTACTGGAGTATTTGCGTGTGTCAAATTTTCTTCTGTTGCTATCTTCTCAGCTGGTTTAGAGTGATCAGTTTCTTTCTGCGAGTTACGACGTTTTTATTTATTATTTTCGGTTTTTTGTGGAGGCTTTTTTTTAAATGCAGAACAACAACATGTCAGAGACGTGATGGGCTGGATATTGAGAGGCATCTTTGCTTGAAGTATATTCGGAACCGTTGCCAAAAGCATTGGTAAATCTTTCTCAGTTTGTGGGTTTCTGATGCGAGTAACTCACGTAATTGTGAACCCTTTCTTTTGAAAGTTCAGAGAAAAAAAAAATCTTTTCGGCACGATAGTTTTGAATCCAAGACACGCAAACTAAGTATATGTAGAATTGTGGAGTGGTCGTTGACTTCCTCTATACTGATATTAATAGAAGGTGTTTTTCTTGGGGCTGCACCTGTTTCAGAATTTATTTTTAACGCTGCTTTTAAAGTATTGCCGAAAGCAACTTTATTGTTCCTAGTTGTAATTGAATTGGATTTTTATGAGTTAGATAATAGTATCCTGACGACTGACATTCTTGATATTTTACTGCTTCCTTTGAGCTCTTTGTTGATGAGGGGCTTTCGCTTCTTACTCCTACAAGAGACGGCGGACACGTTGCTGTCTTTATCTTCTATAACAATTTGAGGTATCTAGTTCGCTTTATCGAACACGACCTATTTTTTCATATTTTTGTGCTAGTTTTAATTCCTATAGTTTTTGCCTATCTAATAATATGTGATATGTCATTTTATATTTCTTTATGAAAGGA
>JAWWLR010000155.1:631484-643523 GCA_035041075.1 Acraspis erinacei
ATCATACCCCACGTCTCCAACTAAAGCTATATGGCGACACTTACTCAATTTTTTCAAATTAAGTATGGTTTATAAGAATTTGAAAATTGCTCTGGGTGTCTGATACCCACAATGCACTTTAAGGGTTAAATAAACAATTTTAACCTGAATTATTTTTTTAAAGTACACTTAGAAGCTTGCATCAAGATTTCCGGAAATCTAATCTATTAATAATAGTAATAATAATAATAATAATAATTGATTAATCTATTTTTTTATATTTTATAAATCATTTTAAAGATTGGCGACTTTTGATATTGATTTTACATAGTGTGCATCGTTAAGTTTCTACCCAATTAACCGAATTTTCAACAAAATATTTCAGTTTTTAAACTTAAAAGTCTCAGCCAAGATTTCATTTTGCAAGATCAAAATTAGTTTAGTTGCAATTCTGAAATTGTATAAATTTTCGAAAAAAGAAGTATACTTGAGAAAAGCAAGGGTGTTCAAAATAATCCGAGTCGCTCTATAAATACAATACGACACTCAGTACTGTGTGGTGCGTCGTGATGTTCAGATGCTGATCTCTCAATTCGTACATTAAACATAAATTATCATAACACAAAATTGAAAACCCTATTCTCTTTAATTATGAGCCACAAAAATCTTCAATCAAATAACACATGATTCCTCTTCGTTATAATGTATTTAAACCAATGGTTTCGAGAAAGTGTCAAAAGCGGTCAAAGAAAATAAAAAATTTGCAAAATTAATAAATTAATTAAATTAAATCTATCCCTTTAGATCTTTGAATTAAATTATAATTAAATTAGAGTAAATCCAAAGAAAAAATGATTACCCAATTAAAAATCAGTGAGGGATGAATTCAAATTATGGTTCCATCTTTGGTAATGATTAGGGAACTTCGAAAAGAGGAGTCGAATTTGTTTATTTTAATTATGTTTAAAAAATCAACTATGAAAAAAATTGGGTGAAAATTTTTCCAAAAGTTCAGGAAGTGATTAAATTTTAATGATGGAGAAATTAAGTGTTGCTGAAGCTTCAAGAAGAAAAGACCGGAGACGGAGGAGAGGGTGGACAGTTATAGTAGGACCTGAGATCCGGTGAGTAAAAGTTTGCTCAAGTACCGGTGAACTTATTTTTTTTATTTTTTTTTTTATTTTTTAGTTATTTATTTTTTGATGAGGAATTTAAGGATTGATATGGATTTGTAACGACAGGTGCCAAGAAGCGCTTTCAAGGGGGTAGTTATTGAACCAATTTGCGGAAAGTGACGACCGGTAAATTAGAAATCTTGGTATCCGTTGGTTTCCACTATTTCGCGTGTCGCCATCTTTCTGACAAAATATTAAATTTATTAACGATTTTATAAACACTAGACTATCATGTGCGCTTGCCAGCGCGCGCTTACTTTTGTATTTATTTTTATCAACACAATTTTCAAAAAACTACTTATTTGTTAAAATTTTTTACCACTCAAAGTTTCACTGAATTATAATCTGAAATAATCTTTTCAATGAATCCATTTGATGTAGAATTTATACTATTACTATTAATTATAAAATTGCCGAATTGGAAAATTCCCGAATAATAAAATTTCCGAAAAATAAAAACACCTAATTGGAAAATTCTCGAATAATAAAATTCTCGAATATTAAAATTCCAGAATGATAAAATTCCCGGCAGTTAATGATATTACCGAATTGGAAAATTTCCGAAAGAAAATTGTCGAATTATAAAATATCCTAAATGGAAAATTCCCGAATTTAAACAATATTACAATTTTTTATAAATATGTTTTATTGATTACAAATGCAATAACGAAATTTTATTTCTTTAAACTATTTTTTATGTTTAAAATTTCTAAAATTATTGTTTGAATTTAAAATAATTACAATAAATAACAATAAAGCGTTCGAAAAAATTGAATTTTAAATCTAAAAATATTTTTCTGAAAATCGCTCTATGGTACGATGAAAGAGAGGGTGATTTTTGTTTGGGTTCGAGGTGGAAATTTGGTCAAATTTAACTTAATAGCTGAAAGCTAAATTCTGATTTTTTTAAAGTTGCAAAATTTATTTTTTTACGCTTTCTTAATTTGACAAAATTTGCCCCTCGAACCAAAAAAAAATCACCCAATGTTTGCATCATACCTTATAACAATTTTCGAAGAAATATTTTTTATACAATTATTGTTATTTTAAATTCAAACCATAATTTTCGAAATTGTAAACATTAAAAATAATTTTTTTTTTTAATTTCATGATTGTATTTGTAATTAATAAAACGTATTTATAAAAATATTGTAATTCTTTGGGACGATTGTAAAATCTCGAAAAATATAATTCCCGAATAATAAAATTCTCGAATAATAAAATTCCCGAATTATAAAATTTCCGAATTGAAAAATTCCCGAATAATAAAATTCTCGAATAATAAAATTCCCGAATTATAAAATCCCCGAATAGGAAAAGTGCCGAATTATAAAATTCCAGACAGAAAATTGCCGAATTTGAAAATTCCCGAATTTAAACAATTACATTTTTTAATAATTATGTTTGATTGATTACAAATACAATAATGAAATTTTATTTTTTTTAGATTACTTTTAATGTTTAAAATCTCGAAAATTATTATTAGAATTTAAAATAACAAAAATTTCTTTAAAAATTTTTAAATTATCGTTATTATAAATTGAAACAATAATTTTCGAAAAATTAAAAATGATTTGAAAAAATAAAATTTCATTATTGTATTTGTAATCAATGAAATATATTTATGAAAATTTTTAATTGTTTAAATTTGGGAATTTGCATATTCGGATATTTTATAATTCGATAATTTTCGGTCGGGAATTTTATTATTCTGGAATTTTCCAATTCGGTAATATTATTTACTGCCGTGAACTTTATAATTCGGGAATTTTTTAATTCGGTAATATTATAAATTATCATGAATTTTATCATTCGGAAATTTTTTATTCGAGAATTTTATTATTCGGCAATTTTCCAAAGTGGTGTTTTTATTTTTCGGCAATTTTATTTTTTGCGAATTTTAATATTCGGAAATTTTCCAATTCGATAATTTTATTTTTCGGCAATTTTATTATTCGGCCATTTTCCAATTCAGGAATTTTACACTTTCGGGAATTTTATTTTTCAGGATTTTTCAGTCGTCCCAATTGTTTAAATTGAAGAACTTTACAATTCGGGAACTTTACAATTCAGGAATTTTTCAATTCGGGTATTTTATAATTCGGCAATTTTTTACCGGGAATTTTATTATTCGGGAATTTTACAATTCGGCAAAATTATTAATTGCCAGGAATAATGTTATTCGGGAATTTTCAAAATTGTTAATGTTATAAACTGTCGTGAATTTTATTATTCGGAAATTTTATAATTCGAGAATTTTATTATTCGGGAATTTTCCAATTCTGTAATTTTTATTTTTCGGCAATTTTATTATTCGTGAATTTTATTATTCGGGAATTTGTCAAATTGGAATTTTTACGGTCTCGGGAATTTTATTTTTCGGAATTTTTCAGTCGTCCCATAAAATAACCGAATTATAAAATATCCTAATTGAAAAATTCTGAAATTGTAAAATTCCCGAATTTAAAAAATTACAATTTGTAATAAATATGTTTTATTTATTACAAATACAATAATAATATTTTTTTATTAATTACTCGTGATGTTTAAGATTTCGAAAATTATTATTTGAATTTAAATAGCGATAATTAAAATTTTTTAAATTATTGTTATTTTAAATTCTATCAATAATTTTAGAAATTTGAAACAATAAAAATAATTTAAAAAAATAAAATTTCATTATTGTATTTGTAATCAATCAAACATATTTATAAAAAATTTAAAAAATTTAAATTGGGGAATTTTCCAATTCGAATATTTTCCAATTCGGGAATTTTCTGTCTGGAATTTTATTATTCGGGAATTCTCCAATTCTTTAATATTATTAACTTCGGGGAATAATATTATTCGGGAAAATTCCAATTCGGGAATTTTATTTTTCGGGATTTTTCAGTCGTCCTCAATTTTCCGTTTAGGATATTTTATAATTCGACAATTTTCTATCGGGAATTTTCCAATTCGTTAATGTTATTAATCGTCGGCAATTTTATTATTCGGGAATTTTCTAATTCTGTAATATTATAAACTCTCGTGAACTTTATCGTTCGGGAATTTTGTAATTCGGGAATTTTATTATTCGGCAATTTTCCAATTCGGTATTTTTATTTTTCGGCAATTTTATTATTCACGAATTTTAATATTCGGAAATTTTCCAATTCATTAATTTTATTTTACGGCAATTTTATTATTCGCGAATTTTATTATTCGGGAATTATCCAGGTCGGGAATTTTATTTTTCGGGATTTTTCAGTCGTCCTTTTTGGAACACAAAAACAAATTTCTACAAAAAGAACGATTTTTCAATCCATAAAGACAAAGTTTTTTCAAACAAATAGGGTTAAAATATAAGAAAATTCTTGGATTCTTGAAAAAGTAGTTGCATTTTTAATTTTATTAAAGAAAAGTGAAATTTTTTCTAAAACAGTTGAATTTTTAGTATAAAAAGAATTTTTTTTTTAATTTGAGCTTCACTCCAGAAAAGATTCAGTTCTTTTTTCAACACAAAAATGTTAAATTCAAAAAGTCTGATTTTTTTAAACAACTAAATTTAAACAAAAAGTATGACTTTTCAACAAAATTGTTAAGTTTTCAACGAAAAGAACTGCATTTTTAACCGAAAAAGACAAATTTTTAACAACACAGTTGAATTTGCAACCAAAAAGGATGTCTTTTAAAAAAGATTATGAAATTTTCAACCAAACAATAAAATTTATAACTAAAAAAGAAACATTTTGTTGGATAGTTCAATTTTACAGTTAGAATTGAACAATTTGCAAAAATTTTTATTGTCAATTTTCTTATTAAAAAACTCAAGAATTTTAAAAGGTGGGAACTGAAAAGTCTTCAATTTTGAAAATATGGATTTGCAAAATTCAATGTTTATCATTAATATTTTAAAAATATGTAAATTGAATGTTTTTTTTAACATTTCAAATATAAAAGTTAGAATTAAAAAATATTCTATTTTATTATTATTACTATGATTATTATTAATAATAAAACTAAAAAATTGAAATTACAACTGGAAATCTGACTGTAATAATATACAGTTCTTTATCTTTCAAATGGAAGAAATTTCATGTTTAATTCAAGCAAATAACAGAATTAACAAAATTTTTTTTTGCTAGTTTTCAAAATGAAATTTTTTAAAGATATACAATTCAATGTTCGACAATTTTGAAATACATTTTTAAATTTAGATATATTTAATTCTACAGAATTAGCAATGAAAATTATCAAATTTTTAAGTCAAAATTAAAAATGGTTAAGTTTTGTTAATATAGATTTACAAATTATTCAATTTTTAAGATTAATTTTA
Source organism: Acraspis erinacei (assembly GCA_035041075.1). Lineage (NCBI taxonomy): Eukaryota > Metazoa > Arthropoda > Insecta > Hymenoptera > Cynipidae > Acraspis > Acraspis erinacei. Next base: position 636,957 of record JAWWLR010000155.1, read on the forward strand.
AAGGTATTTAATTTCGAACGCTTTTTTGACACATTTTAACTTTGAAGATGAACATTTGAAAACTCTTAAATAAAAAAAATTTTCTAAATTAAAATTCTTGAATTTGGATGTGTTTTAAAGTCAGAAGTTAAGAATTTTTAATTCCTAATTTTGAAAATTGAAGAAATTTTAATTTTTTTAACATCAATATTACAGAATTGTAATATTGAAAATTATTGAACTGCTATTGTATTTTATTTATATTTTTATATTTTTTTAAAATTCTCTTCTTTTGTTAAAAATTCATCTCTTTTCTTTTAAGTTCTTTTTTTTTGGTTAACATTAATTTTTCTGCCTGAAAATTTTACTATTTCATTTTCGAAAAATTTATCTTTTTTGCTTCAAAATTAAACTGTTAAGTTGACAGTACATATTTTTTAGTTTAAACTTTAAAAAAACCTTTTTTTTAAATCATTTTTTTCGAAATTTATTCTTTTTATGGTAAATGTTAATTTTCCATAGAACTTTAGTTATTCGATTTTTATTTTATTTATTTAAAGAAAGTTAGACAATTTTTCTCTTTCATACGAAAATTCAACTAATCATTTTTGAAATTTAATGAATTCTTTCTGTCTAACAAATTCATTAGTTTAGTAGAAGATTAAATTTTTTGTAGATCATTTATTTTTTTATAAAAAAAATGTGTTTTTTCAATGAAAATTTACTTGTTCTATTTTTGGTTAGAACTCATTTTTAAATTAAAAAAACAACTATTTAGTTGAAAGTTACGTAATTTGTTTAAAATTCTTGGTTGAAAATGCAATTATTTGGTTAAAAATTGAGGTATTTTGTTAAAAATTTCTTTTTTGGGTTAGAAAAGAATTTTTGAACTTTAAATATAACTATTTAAAATTTTTTTTGTTGAAAATTCATATTTTTAGGTTAATAATTTAACTTTTTGATATAAAAAATAAGTCCTTTTGTCTTAAAAATTCCATAGTTTTAGTAGAAAATTTATTTTGTTTGTAGATCTTTCATTTTTTTATATTAAAATTAATTTTTTCCAATGAAAATTTACCTTTTCTATTTTTGATTAAAAGTTGTTATTTTTAATTAAAAATTTAACCGTTTGGTAAAAAATTCTAACTTTTTATAGATGATTCTTTTTTTCAATGAAAATTGAACTGTTCAATTTTCTTTCATAAGTTGACATTTCTAATTAAAAAACCAAACTAATTAGTTAAATTTACATAATATTTTTAAACTTTTTTTTGTAGAAAATTAATCTTCATGGTTGAAAATTCAGCTATTTGGTTCAAACTTTATCTATTTTTTTTTAATTTCTTCTTTTTTCATAAAAAAATATTCTTGGTTGAAAATGCAACTTTTGTATTAAAAATTGTTTAATAATTTAAACAAATAATTATTTATCGTGGATAAAAAAAAACTTCAAAGAATTTTCACATTAGTTATAAATTTGCACGACTCTCTAAAAATTATCATCGTCTCTTCTATTTCGGTGCTGACATTAACAAATTAGTGGACCTTGAAAAATTATTTGGCTCTGATGCTTTTGATCGAAAATGAAGATTTACGTGCCTAGAATTTTAATTAGATAGCTACACAAGAATTAGTTTATTGAATTTAAAATTTCTTTTATTCAGTGGCTTATTGTTGGTGACACTGATATATAACTGTGAAAATTTAATCTTTTAGAGTTTATGCATCTGTAAATGAAACAATATAAAAGGTGTTTATTCAGTACTTGGCAGCGATCCAGTTGGAAAAAGTATACTTCTATAAATTTATGCTTTCAGGTCAAAGTTTTATAAATCAATATCACATTTCTTGAAGAAAAATGTACTTAGATCTTCAGTAAAAGAAATAATTATCAAGGAACTGGAATAATTTTGAAAATGAGATGTTTAAATTTTTAACAAAAGAGATGAATTTTCAACGAAGAAAATGATTGATCAAAAAATATAAGTTTGAAACCAAAAATTCAATAGTTATATTTTCAGTTACAAAAATATTTCTAATAAAAATAATAGATGATTTTTAACCGAGAAGATGAATTTCTTAACAAAAAATACAAATTTGGAAGAAAATATATTAATTTACAAATAAAAATAATAAATCAGGAAGCAAAAATAGAATACTTAAAATGTTAGAAAAGTACATTTTCAACCAAAAAAAAACAAGAACGAATTTATAATAAATAGTTTAATTTTTATCCAAAACCAATTTTCCACCTGAAATAAAAAAGTTACATTTTCAGAAAAAATATATTTTTAACGAAATAATATAAATTTTTCACAAAATAATTACATTTTCAGTCAAAAAAATATTTTGAATAAAAAAAACAAATAAATTAATTTCTAGCATTTTCAACAAAAGAGTTCAATTTGAACCTAAAATAAATAAATACTCAAAATTAAAATAAAATAGTTAAATATTGAGTAAAAAAAATTAATTTTCAACTAAATATTAAAATTTTTAACCAAAGAAATCAATTTTCAACTAATAAAATTCTATATTAAAAGGTAAATTCAGTTAGAAAAATATTTTTAATCAAAACGTGAGATACAACCCAAGAAAATAATTTTTAAATAAATTATTTATTTTTAAACCAAGAAAATGAACTTCCAACCAAAAAATATCAAATTTCAACAAAATATTTGAATTTTCAACCAAAAAGGAGAAATGATCACCCAAAAATAGACTAGCCAAAATATTAGAAAAATATATTAAAATTTTTTTTAAACAACGGGTTTTCAACAAAATAATTTAATTTTCATACAAATCAGACAAATTTTCAATTTCAAATAGAATAATTACATTTTCATGATTTTTTTAAAACCACATTATAACAATTTTCAACAAAATAGTTAAATTTCCAGTAAAAAATATTTTCTACAAAAAAAGAAAATTAATTTTTAACCAAGACTTAAAAAAGAATAGTTAAATTTTCAGTAGAAAGAAATTAATTTTTAGAAAAACATTTTAATTTTTAACGAAAAAGATGAATTTTCTAGTAAAAAATGCAAATGTTCAACAAAATGGTTTACTTTTTATCTAAAAAATATATATTTTCAATTTGAAAGAGAATTGTTAAATTTTCGGTAAACAGTTTATTTCTAATGAAATAAAATTAATTTTCAAGAAGCAGATAAATTTTGAGTTATTATAAAACATTTTCAATAAAAAAAACTAGTCTTTAACTGAATAAATGAATTTTTAACCAACTAGTTGATTTTTTATCAAAATAGTTTAATTTTAACCTAAAATAAATAAATATTCAAATTAAGATAGAAATAGTTGAATCTTCAGCAAAGAAAAATAATTTTAAACGAAATGATATACATTTTTCTCCAAATTATTACATTTTCAGTCAAAAAAATATTTTGAACAAAAAAATAATTTTCAACAAAATAAATTAATTTTTAACCAGAGATAAATTTTAAACGAAAAAAATTCTATGTAAAAAGATAAATTCCAAAGATAAATTCAGTTTGAAAAATATTTTCAATAAAAAATGTAAGATACAACCGAAGAAAATAATTTTTTAACAAATTGTTTATTTTTCAACCAAGAAAATGAATTTCCAATCAAAAAATATAAATTTTCAACAAAATATATGAATTTTCAACCAAAAAGGATAAATGATCAACCAAAAATAGAATAGTCAAAATATTAGAATAATCTATTAAATTCTTGTTCTAAACATCGGGTTTTCAACAAAATAATTTAATTTTCATCTAAATCAGACAAACTTTCAATTTCAAATAGAATAATTACATTTTCATGATTTTTTTAAAACCACATTATATCAATTTTCAACAAAATAGTTAAATTTCTAGTAGAAAATATTTTCAACAAAAAAAGCAAAATAATTTTTAGAGAAACATTTGAATTTTTAACCAAAAAGATGAATTTTCTAGTAAAAAATACAAATTTTCAACAATATAGTTTATTTTTGATCTAAAACAGATATATTTTGAATTTGAAAGAGAATTCTTAAACTTTAGGTAAACAAATTATTTTTAACGAAATAAAATTAATTTTTAAGAAATAGTTAAATTTTCAGTTAAAATAAAACATTTTCAAAAAAACAGATAATCTTTAACTAAATAAATGAATATAGTGCATAAAATAGTGCATTTTTCAACAAAATAGTTTAATTTTAACTTAAAATAAATAAATATTCAAATTAAAATATAAATAGTTGAATCTTCAGCAAAGAAAAATAATTTTCAACGAAATTTTTCAAAAATTTCTCACCAAAGAAATGAATTTTCAAAGAAGAAAATCTGTCGAAAAAGATGAATTTGTAAAAAAATGGAATAGATAAATTTTCAGTTAAAAAATATTTGTAATGATAAAAATTGACTTAAAACAATAGAAAGTAATTTTTAAATAAAACGTTGAATTTTCAATAACAAAAAAATGAATTTGTAACCAAAAAATAAAAATTTTGAACAAAATATATACATTTTCAAGTAAAAAGGAAAAATCATCAACCAAAAGTAGAGTATATAAATTGCTAGAAAAAACTATTTTCAACAAAATAGTTTAATTTTGATCTAAACCAGATATATTTTCAATTTAAAATACAACTTTTCAATTTTCCATATCAAAATTATTAAATAAATTTTCAAAGAAATATTTAAATTTTCAGTAAAAAAAAATGTACATAAAAAAAATTCTCAACTAAGGAAATGAATTTTTAACCAAATGGTTAAATTTTCAACAAAGCAGTTCAACTTTCACATAAAATAGACAAATATTCATATTAAAATAGAATAACTGGATTCTAAGTAAAAAAAATTATATAGATAATGCAATTAATTTTCAACCAAAGTGATAATTTTTCAATGAAGAAAATTAAACTTCAATGAAAGAAGATTAATTTATAACTAAAAATGGAACAGTCAAATTTTTATTTGAAAAGGATTTTCAATAAAAAACTAAACTACAACCAAAAAAATAAATTTCAACAAAATAGTTAAATTTTCAATAAAAAAACTGCTTTTCCTACAAAAAACAAATATTTTCAACAAAATATATGAATTTTTAACTTAAAAGGATAAATTATTAACGATAATATGAAAGGTACAATGTTAAAAAATTAATTTTCAAACAAAAAAAGAACCACCTGTCAACAAAATACTTAAATTTTTATCAAAAACAGATGTCTTTTCTGTTTAAAATAGAATAGTTGAATTTTCAGTAAAAAATTAATTGTCAAGGAAAAAAAAATTTGCAACACCAAAGTGGATTTTCAACCAAAAAATTTAGTTTCCAACCAAAAAACATACATTTTTATCCAAATAGTTGAATTTTTAATTATAAGGTTTGCAAAGTAAAAACTTTCAACAAATTCTAGAAATTTTCAAATAAATATTTCGAATAATGGATATGACATTATTACAAATTTTAATTGACAATAATAATTTTTGTATTAATTCAAAAGCAAACAATCAGTTCAATTTTCAAAAAATTAATTTTTATGCAAATGGACGAATTTTTCGATGAAAATAAGAACTTGGTACAAATCAGTTTAATTTTCAACCAATAATTATAATTTAAAAAAGTTAATTTGTAAAAAAAATCAGTTAAATTTGTTGTATTATTCCCGACAATATGTACTTTTAATTAAAAAATAAGTTTTCAAACGATCAGTTAAATTTTCAACAAAATAGTGTAATTTTCAGTTGAAGAAATTAATTTTTAGTTTAAAAATTAGTATTTAGTTTAAAAAGAGAATTTTCATGAATGAATCAACTAAAATAATTAATTTAATAATTAATTTTTTTTAATTGCGGACTTTTTTATTAAACAAGAACATTTTTCAAAAAAAGATTCCAATTTTTAACCAAGAAACAGACATTTTAAACCCAATAGTTGAATTTACAAATTAGAAAATTATTTTTAATGAAATTCGAAAGCAACCAATCAATTCAATTTTCAAAAAAATAGATAAAGTTTTAGTGAAAAAATGAATTTTTAGTTTAAAAAATGAATTTTTAATCAAATTGATGAATTTCTTAAATGATAATCCGGCGTTATGAATTTTTAATAAAAAAAGTTGTTTTGCAACAAATTAGTTAAATTTTTAGTTGAGCAAATTAAGTTTTATATTAAAAAGTGATTTCTCTTCAATTAATTAACTAAAAAAATATAAATTTCAATAAAAAAGTTTTATTTTTTACCAGTTAAATTGATTTTCTGCCAAAAAGAGGCAAATTTTCGGAAAAAAGTTAAATTTTCAACTTAAGACTGAATTTTTAACAAAAAAGTTCATTTTAAACTGTAGAAAAAATAATTTTAACCAGAAAGGTTCCATTTTTAATAAAAAATGCTTAAATTTCTACATAAACAGACGAATTTTCAGAAAAATATTTGAGTTCTGAAAAAAATTCATTTAGAAATTTTTTTTTAATTGTTGACTTTTTTATTAAACAAGAACATTTTTCAAAGAAAGAGTCCAGTTTTTAACAAAGAAATATAAAATTTAAACCAAATAGTTTAATTTACAATTTAGAAAATTATATTTAATGAAATTCGAAAGCAAACAATCAGTTAAAT
>JAWWLR010000155.1:662404-675562 GCA_035041075.1 Acraspis erinacei
TTTTCTTCAAAATTTATCTTTTTGAGTTATAAATTCTATTATTTGGTTAAAAATTCAACTCCTTGATGTAAATTTGATCTAGTTTTTAAAAGAAAATTTTTATTCTTTGAAGATTAAACTATTTTGATGAAAATTAGTGGAATGTCTTGAAATTTTATCTTCTTTTGTAGGAAATTATATATTTTTGCTAAAAATTAAAATTATTGGTTAAATAATTACTCAAGTTTTGAAAATTCATTTTAATGGTTTCAGATTCAACTACTTTGTTCCAAAGTCGTCTTTTTTCGTAGAAAATTAGAAAATTATTCATTTTGGTCAAAAATTGAAATCTTTTCTTGACAGATGAACTAATTTTTCAAAAATTCATTTTATTTTTAAAAATTTAACTATTGTGTTGAAAATTATTATTTTTACGAAGGAAATTAATTACTTTGACTGAAAAGTTATTGTTATCGATTATCCAATAGGTGTTCAAGTATGGAATTTCGAGCAGAACACTTTCCAGTCTTTTTCATAATATATAACGTACGAAGGGCCTCCACAAACTTAGTTATAAATTTTTTAAATCATTCGCTTCCACCTGTTTTTTTAGAGTTTGCTTCTTTTTATCATTTCCCCTCTCAAATGGGCAATGCATTATTAAAACCCTACAAGAACATCCAAATATTTTTGGTTGAAAATTCATTCTTTTCTGAGAATTTGCGGTTTGAAAAAACAATTTGTATTATTTTGATGAAAATTCGAAAAATCGATTGAATTTGTTTTTTTTTCTTCACTAATAAATTTTTGTTGTTAGAAATTTATTATTTTTTCTTAATTACTCTATTAAATTCAAAAATTAATTTTTTGTTTAAAAATGTATCTCTTTTCTGGAAAATTTAAATCTTTTTTTGAAAATTCGTTTTATTTTTATTTAAAATGAAGTTTTTGTGTGAAAATGTAACTATTCCATTTTTGGTTGAATAGGTATCTTTTTTAGTTAAAAATTCAAATACTTGGTGGAAAATTCATGTATCTTTTTAAAATTCGGCTATTTTGTAAGAAAATTAATTTTTTTTTTTTAAATGAATTTTTTTAAAAGAAATGTTAAGAATTTTGTAGAAAATTAAACTATTTGTTTGAAAGATAAACTTTTTCTTCATATTCATATTTTTGGTAGAAAATTCATCTGTCTTGTTTGAAATTTGCGTTTTTGTCTCAAAAATACAACAAATAGTTGGATTTTTTTTTGACTAACAAATTCTTTTTGGTAGATATTTCATTCTTTTTTTTAATAAAAAACCTTACTTTTTAATTTTAAATTAAAAACTTAAATATTTTGTTAAAAATTCAAATATTTGGTGAAAAATTGAAATACTTTGAAATAATTCGCCTCTTGGTAGAAAATTGCACTATTTTGTAATAAAAATTGGTTGCATATTAAAATTAATTTTTTAAACTGAATATTTTAAATTGAAAATTAATCTTTTCTACAGTTGTAAATACAACTATTTGGTTGAAGTTTCATAAATCTTGCGAAAAATCCGTCTTTTTTATATAAGAATAATCAGCTTGCTTCAAAATTACTTATTTGATAAAAAATTTAACAATTTAGTAGTAAATTAAACTGTTTTTTTTTAAATTAAATTTTGTGTAAAAAATAAATATTTTACATTGAAAATGGAACAATTTTCATTTTAAAAAACTGTTTCGTTTGAAACTAAACTATTTTAGTACAAATTCAACAATTAACTTTTAAATAAAAATTAAATTAAGATTAAATTTAATTAATTATAATTTTATATTTAAATTAACTTTTTATGGAAAAAATTAAATTTGTTGTGAAAAGTTTGTTTTGTTGAAAAATTCGTCCGTTTTTTCTTGACTTAAATTTTTTTTAAATTGTTTTTTCTATAAAACTTTATAATTATATTTTTGGTTCGAAATTAATCTTGTTTGATTAATATATAAGAATTTAATTGAAAATATTATTAGTTTGTTCAAAACCCTATTTAAAATTTAAAATACTGTGTTAAAAATTAATTTTTTGTTTAAAGATTAATCTCCTTGGTTGAAAATTTAACTCTTGTGTTTGAAATTCGTTTCACTATTGTTTCACTATTGATCATTTTAGTTAAAAATTCGTCTCTTCGGTTGAAAATCGAATTATTTTGTACAAATTTTTGATATTTCAGAAATAATTTTGTAAAATGAAAATGTAAGTATTTTATATTTATTTCAGAATTAAACTATTTTTGTTAAAAAATTTTTCGATTTCTGATTGAAATTTAATTTTTAATGGGAAAATTTAACTGGTCCGTTTTTCGATACAAATTTATTGTACGTTTTTTTTTTTGGTTAAAAATTCAACTAATCGATTGCATGTTAAACTCTCTTGTTAAAAATTTATTTGCTTTTAAAGATTTTCCATTTTATTTAAAAAAATCATTTCCTTAGCTGAAAATCATATTTTTTTCAAAATCTTTTTTTTGCTTGAGAATTAATTTTTTAAACTGAGAATATAAAATATATGCATGGTCGAAAATTGGCCTTTTTTGGCAGAAAATTGACTTTTGAATAAAAAAATAATTTTCTTTTTTTAGAAAATGCAACTCTTTTATACGTAAATAGCATAATTCGTCTTTTTTGCTTCAAAATTCAGAAATTTGGTTGAAATTTGTTCATTCATTATTATTTTTTGTTTTGTTAAAATAATTTTTTACCTGATTATTTAGTTGGAAATTCAACTATTTGGTAGAAAATGAAATTTAGAAATTGCCTATTAAAAATTTTGGTTTTTGATAAAAAAATCTTCTTTGTTAAGAATTCATCTTTTGGTTAAGAATAAAAATATTTTGTTAAAAATTCGCCGTTGTTGTTGAATTCAACTAAGACCATTTTCTTTTGTTGAAAATAAAATTTTCAAACTAAAAATTTAGCCCTTTTAATTTTAGGTTGAAAACCCATATTTTTGATTTGTAAATTTAAGTAGTTTATTCAAAATTTGTCTTTTTGGGTAGAACATTAATAATTTTTGTTGAAAATTTATTTATTTGATTGAAGATTCGACTATTTTGATAAAAAATATTATTTTTTCGCTGAATCCCGCAAATTGATTTATTTTTCAATTTATTTTTCTTATCTCAAAATGTAACTATTGCTTTCTTGTTTGAAACCTTCTTTTCAGTTGAAAATTCAACTATTATGTTCAAAAATTGTATTTTAAATTATTTTTTTTCAGTTTTAGCTGAAGATTTAACTTTGTTGTTAAAAAATCGTCTTTTTCTTTAATTCGAAAGTTTCAAAAATTTTGTTCTTTTAAATTAATTTTTTACCTGAAATAATTCGAAATATAGTGTACTTTTCAATGAGGAATTTTTACTTTTATTCGTTAGATAGAAATGCGAATTTTTGTTATCTACCTGAGAAAATTAATTTAAAACATACCGTCACTTTAATTCTGATCTTATCCACTGATAATATTACATTTATCAGATTACCAGATTATACTTAGCTCGTTATCGCAAATTGTTTAAATTTTGATTAATAAACTTTCCATTTAATATTTTATAGGAACAATCATAAATAATGTCGGACTTCACAACTCTTTCTCTATTGCCCTCTTTTTCTCCTTTTTTAAAAATTCTTATTTTTTTCCTGTTTTAAAATAATTTCCCCTTTTTACGGTTTTTTGTTATTAATATCAAAATTTCGGTGAAAAATGAATTATTTTCTTAATAATTTAACTAATTAGTTTTAAATAGTCATTTTTCCTGTTCCAAAATTTAACTAATTTTTCAAAAATTCATTTTATTCGTTAAATATTGAATTGTTTTGTTTAACTGTTTTTTTGCCTTAAAAAATTGACTGTTTTCTTCAAAATTTATCTTTTTGAGTTATAAATTCTATTATTTGGTTAAAAATTCAACTCCTTGATGTAAATTTGAACTAGTTTTTAAAAGAAAATTTTTATTCTTTGAAGATTAAACTATTTTGATGAAAATTAGTGGATTGTCTTGAAATTTTATCTTCTTTTGTAGGAAATTATATATTTTTGTTAAAAATTAAAATTACTGGTTAAATAATCACTCAAGTTTTGAAAATTCATTTTATTGGTTTCAGATTCAACTATTTTGTTCCAAAGTCGTCTTTTTTCGTAGAAAATTATTCATTTTGGTCAAAAATTGAAATATTTTCTTTGCAGATGAACTAATTTTTCAAAAATTCATTTTATTTAAAAAAATTTAACTAATGTGTTGAAAATTATTATTTTTACGCAGGAAATTAATTACTTTGACTGAAAAGTTATTTTGTCAGTTGAAGATTCATCTCTTCATAATTTTAGGTTTTTAATCAATTAAAAAAAATGTTCTATGAACTTTTTGGTTAAAAAATTTAAATCCTTGATTATGATTCTAATTAATCAGTTAACATTTTATTTTAAAGGGATCAATATTTAACTATTTTGTTTAAAATTAATCTTTTTTAATAGAAAATTAATGATTTCGGTTCAAATAGGAAATTCTTGATTGAAAGATGATCTACTTTATTAAAAACTTATTTTATTAGTTGAACATTTAACGAATTTGTTGAAAAGTCATCTGTTTTCATAGAAAATTAATTATTTTTGTTAAAAATTGAAACGCGTGATTAAAAGATTATCTGCTTTGTTAAAAAATAATTTTAAAGTGTCAAACGTTTAAAAATTTCCTTGAAATTAATATTTTTTAGCAGAAAATTAATAATTTTGTTTTAAAATTTAAGTTCTTGATTAAAATATAATGTAGTTCCTCAAAACTTCTTTTTATTATTTAAAGATTTAGTTTTTTTTTTGAAAATTCATGTATTTTGTTAAAAATTAATTTTTTTTAGTATAAAATTTTGGTTAAAAAATCAATATTTAGTTTTAGCGGGTTAAAAGTTCAACCTTTTTGTCTAGAAGTCGACTATTTGGTTAAAAATTAATTTTATTGGTTAAAAATTGAACGATTTTGTCAAAGAGTAAACTGTTTTCATAGAAAATTAATTATTTTCTTTAAAAATTAAAATAGGCGAATAAAAGATTATTAATTTTCTTAAAAAATCATTTTAAAGTAGTAAACCATTTAACTATTTTGTTGAAATTAATATTTTTTCGTAGAAAATTAATAATTTCGGTTGAAAATAGAAATTCTAATTTAAAAAATTCTCTAATTCGTTAAAAATTCTTTTAATTGGTTAAACATTTAGTTCATTTGTTGAAAATTAATTTATTTGGTTAAAAATTAATTTTCTTTTAGAAAAATTAATTTTTTAAATTTAAAAATGGACTATTTTGTAAAAAATTCGGCTCGTTTTATTTAAATTTCAACTATTTGGTTTTGAATACAACAGCTTGGTCTGAATTAATTTTTTAATTCAATTATTTCGTTAAAAAATAATCTTTTTGGAATTAAAAATCAAGTGTTTTCTAAAAGATACAAATTTTTTAATTTAAAAATAAGCTTTTTCGGGAAGGTAAAAAAATACTTTTTTTAAATATAAGAAAAAACCAGTTTCGGCTTAAAATGTCTTTAATATTCACTCTAAGCTCTAGATTAAAGGATTAAAACACGGATTTACTAGTAAGCCGTAAGTATGAAACGCTGAAATTGAGCGACATACGAGTAACTAATGGATGGAAAATTAAATCCAATATGCTTCTGAGGTTTCAGCCAATTTTCATTATTTCGAAAATTCAGAGAATTATTAACGTGAATTTCTAGACAATATTTTGCTATTAACATTTTGTAACAATATTATGTATAATTTTAAATTAAATAAATAAAAATGTATTTTGTTTTGCAAGTTATTTTTTTTTTTCAGTAACTAGATACAGTTACTGGATAAAGTAACTTTGAATTACTTAAAACGTTACTTTCTTAACATTTTAAATTTTATAATTTAAAAATCACAATAACTATGATGTTAATAATTAAAAGCTTAAGTAAAAAGAAATCTGCATTAGTTCAAGTAAAATTTTTCAGTCACATTTTTTTAAAACAAACAGTTGTGTTTCTAAACAAAAAATATGAAATTTTTTGACAGAAAGAATTTAAGTTTTGTGTCAAAGGGATGAATTTTTAACGAAAAAGTTACTTTTCATAAAAATTTGGAATTTTTACCACAATAGTTAAATGTGTAACAACATTTTACTGAGAATGTTAATTTTCAAGGAAAAAGTTAATTTTCTAACAAATAGTTAATTTTTTTACCACTTTCAATAAAAAAAGACGAAATTTTAACAAAAGAGTTAAATTTCGAACAAAAAAATTAATTCACATCCAAAAAGTTACATTTTATAGCAAAATATTTTAATTTTTCACCCCCGCAAAAAAAAAATTTAAAACAAGATAGTTGAATTTTCAAACGTTTCAGAATTTCTTTAACGAAAGCGATAAATTTCACAATGAATATCAACACTTTACAAATAATGTCAAAGTTTCCATCAAAATAGTGGAATTTTTATCAACAAAAAATTTAATTTTTTTACCGGAAGAGATCAGTTTTGTAACGACGAAGCCGAAGTTTGAAAAATAATATCCACTTGTTTAATTTTTAGACCAAAAAGACGATTCTTTTACCAAAATTTTACATTTTTAAACTAAAAATATTGATTTTAAAACAAAAAATTACTGTTTTACCAAAAAGGGTGATTTCTCAATTAAAAAATAAAATGTTTGATATTTTAATTGACCAAAAAAATAAGAATTTTCAATAAAATAGCTCAAGCCTAAAAAAACTAATTAATTTTCTACCAAAGCAGGAGAATTTTCCAACAAACAAAAAATTAGAAAAAGAAATTAAAAATAAAATTCGAAAAAAAAACATTTTCACTAAATTGTTTCAATTTTAAGCCAAGAAGACGAATTTATTACAAACCAGTTTTTTATAAAATAGTTGAATTTTTAACAAAATGATTGAATTTTCAATAAAAATATACGAATTCTCTAAAAATGTAATAGTTGATATTATTCAATCTAAAAAAGATTTTGATTGAATTCAAACATAGTTGAATTAAAGCAAAAAACGATTGTTAACAAAATAGGTGAATTTTTATGCAAGAAAGAAAAAAATTTCGACGGAATTTTTGTATTTCTAAGCCAAAAAGACCATTTTTTCCTGAAAACAGTTGCAATTTTAAACTGAAAATATACATTAAAAAAAAATACTAAAAGAAATAATTACTTTTGGAAATAATAAAATCGTGAAATTTTTAATAAAATACCATAAATTTTCCACAAAAATAGATGAATTCTCAAAAAAATTTTGAACCAAAATAGATATATTTTGAAACGAAAAAGTCGAATTTTTAAACAAAAAAGAAAAAAAATTTCCACGTAATTTTCACATTTTTAAGCCTTTTCTTCTCGAATATTTCCGGTTGAATTCAGCTGTTTGATTTCAATAAAATTTTTTTTGGATGGAATACTATTTGGTGGAAAATTAAAAATTTTTTTTATTCAACTATTTTATTTGGCTAAAAAGTACATTTTTATTAAAATTGCAACTTCTTTCATAAATTTTGTATTTTATTTGTATTTTTGTATTTTTTATATTTTATTTTTTTTATTTTATTCCTTTTTTTGTATTTATTTTTTGTATTTTTTATATTTTTTAAGCAGTTGCACTTTTAATAAAAAAATGTACTTTTTAACCAAATAAAATAGTTGAATTTTTAAAAAAATGTTTAAATTTCCCACCAAAATAGATTAGCTCTTAAAAACAAATATAATAATCGATAATATTCCATCAAAAAAATATTTTCATTGAAATCAGACTCAGCTGAATTCAACCGGAAAGAATCAAGATTTTTTACCAAAAGAGATAAATTTTGAAACGCAAACCCCAAATTTTGAACCAAGAAATAAGAAATGTCCAATAAATTATTCAATTTTCTAGTAAAAAACATGAAATTTCTAAAAAAAAAATTTCAAAACCGAAAATATGAGTTCGAAAAAAAAATTTTTATTTGTGAAAAAATATTGCTCCGCTGGGAATCGAACTATAGGTCTCCCGATTGCCGGTCGTTCGGCATATCTGTGAACAAAATTTTATCTTTCGATCCCTCCAGTAACTTAGTGGTAAGAGCACACGACTGGCAATCGGCAGACCTGTGGTTCGATTCCCAGTGAGGCAATCTTTTTTCAAATATAAAAATCAATTATAGAATTAAAGATTTAAAAAATCGCTCTAAACTTATTTTAAAATAGAACTCGACAATAATTATTCTAGATATTTATAATGCTGGTTAAAATTGTCATGGGCTTTCAAATTTGGCTTTAGACAGAGATTAAAAATCATATTTAAAATTTTTTGAAAACATTCAAAGTTACTCTTTAAATATGGGAATGTGGAAGGAAAATAGAAAAGGATCATTTGAATCATATTTTGTAAAAATATTTTTAATGCGAAGAATATTGAATTTTTAAAGCATTTTTTATGCAATGAACCATTTTTTATAAAAATATTGGTTTTCTAGTTTTCTACTGCTTTATTATTTCTAAAAACATATTTTTCACTTTTTTATTACCCATACATTTCAAAGGGTCTTATTGAGAACTTTTTTTCTAGAGCAACTGTCCTCTTTGAAAAATATTACAAAGGTACAATGGCTTTTGTACTGCTTTATTATTCGCAAAAAATTTTTATTTTATTCTACATAAATTTTAAATTACCTTTTTCAGAATTTATTTTTCTAGAGCATCTATCCTGTTTGAAAACAATTTCAAACAAAGCCACAATAGTTTTCTGTGACTTTCTAAAATTATTTACTTAAATATTCCTCAGGATATTTTTTCTTAACATAATTGAAAAGAATTATTGAATATTGGCAAAGAAAAAATTTTATCGACAAAAATAATTCAAAATATTGCATAACAAATTACTTTGAACGAGAAAGAAATTTCACATAACAGTGGTAGGAAATGAACAAAAATCTGACATTTCCGTTTTCTGATTTCATTTCGAATTGCAATGAAAAATCAATTTCAAGCAGTCGAGTTCTCTGATAAAGAGAAGCATAAAATGAACTTCGTCTCTCATATGAAGCATGTTGGTCCTGAAAATGTAATATTCATTTTGTCAATATCAGGCTATGGAAAGTGCGGAAATATTTTCTTTAAAAAAAAATAAAAAACGTGCAACCTCGAATAAGTTTATTCTTCTCGGTAAGATAGGACAGTAGGCTTATCCAAAACAATTTTCTCAAATTTTTATAAATATCGCCTGGAAATTTTTTTTTAATCGACACCAAAATTAATTTAAAAAAATTATATTTAAAGAGCCCTCAAAACCTTAGGACAGAAAAATGATTTTTCGGCTTTTATTGATTCTGAATAATGAAAATTTCTTTTATCGAATGAAAAAAACAACTGCTTATTTTTTCCCCCTATGGCTATTTTCTGTTTTCCACGTCACATATGTATTTCCCATAATAAAAAAAATTTTTAATTTTAATTCAGAATCGTCAATATTAGCTGAATTTTGTTAAAACTCAACATTTCACTTCAAAGTTAGCCTTAGAATATGAATAAAATATCACCTTTTATATACAATCCCCATGAGTCTGATTTATAGGGTTCCTATAAAAACCCCATAAGTGAAAAAATGGGTTTTGCGAGTTTTTGGCGCTAATTATGAGTTTTTTTGCGATTTTTTAAGCGTAAATTTTGTGTAGTAAATAAGATACTACTTTAACTGATAATTATGTGTTTAAGTATATTTTTTAAACAATTTATTATTGTTCTTAGCAATTTTCTGTTAGCACAGAGTTAGAAGGTCGCGGTTTTTTTTAAACAATTTCCACTTTTTATTAAATTTTCAATTAGTTTGCGGTTATACTTAATTCATATTAACAAAAAGAATGGTTTAAATAATTCATTATTATTTTTAATAATATTATTTTTAAATAATTCTAGAAAATTGTAATTTTTTCAAAAAATTTCCACTTTTTGTTCAATTTACAATAAGAGTGAGGTAAATAAGTAATTAAAGTTCAAAAAATTAATTGCGTAAACAATTTATTATTATTGTTAATAATATTCCCTTAGAATAATATTAAAAAGTTGCAGTCTTTTCTGAAATTTTAAACTCTATTTGTAAACTTTGCACTTAGAATGAATTATTAATTAATTTAAATTCGCAAAAATAGTTATTTAAACAAATTATTATTATTATTTGTAACTACCTTTTTCTATTTTTTACTTATTAAATTAATAAATAATACAATTTAACAAACATAGTTGTTTAAACAATTTAATAATGTTTATAAATGACTAGAATGTTGCCTTCTTCCTGAAATCTTTAGTTTTGCTTAATAATAATTTTTTAAATATTATTGTATTGTTTAAGAGAATTATTTTTTCTCTTTTCTCAATGTCAAAAAGAAAATTATTTAAAAAAATAACTCACACAAGAGACAAAAACGAAAAAAAAAACAAATATTGGAATTAGCAGTTTATTGCAAAGCGTAAAAGAAAACTTTGGAATTGCAAATTTTTTCAAAGAAATATTTCCAAAGAAGAAACACATTTTTTTAAATGTAATTCTATTCAATTTTTATTTATTATTTGTTCATAACTGAAGAGTCGAAGCTTTTCAGGAAAAAAATCTCTCTTGTATTATTCTAAGGAAAGATAGGTGTAAACAATAAGAAATTATTTAAACAAATATTTTTGTTAATTTGCATTAACTCTTGACACTCCAAGTGAAAAATAGAGAAATAGTTTTAAAAATTCTGAAAGAACCGCATCAAGCAAAGAGAATATTATTAAGAATACGAATAAATTGTTTAAACAATTAATTTTCTTAACTGAAATTTATTATTAATTCAGTCAAATGGAAAAGTGAACAAAAAGTTGAAAGCTTCCTAAAGAAACTGGAACTATCTAGTATTAATATAGAATAAGATAGCTATAAACAATATTGATTTATTTAAACAATTATTTTTGTTAATTTGAATTAAATATTAAGTCACGCCCAGTGGAAAGTGAATAGCAAGTTAAAAATTTTAAAAAGGGCAGTTTTTTAACATTATTCTAGTAGAATATAATTAAAATAACAATAAATTGTTTAAACAACTATTTTTTGTTAAATTTAATTAACTATTAAGTCAATCCAAGTGAAAAATGGACAAATAATTTAAAATTTCAGAAAAACCTGCAAAATTCTACCATTAAGGAAAGAAAAAAAGTATTAAAAAGAGTAATAAATTATTTAAAAAATACTTTTTGTTCACCTCAATTTCTTATTAGTTCACTATAATTGAAAAGTGGTAAAAAAGTTGAAAATTCCAGAAATAAACTGCAAATATTTAGTATTAATATAGAAGAGAATAGCTATAAACAATAATAATTTGCTTGAAAAAATAATTTTGCTAATTTGAATTAAATATTAAATCACTCCAAATGAAAAAGGGGTAAAAAGTGGAAATTTCTTGAAAAAGGGCAATTTTCTAGCATTATTGTGAGAGAATATTGTTGAGAATAATAATAAATTGCTCAAACAATTAATTTTTTGTTAATATTAACTAAATATTCAGTAACTCTAAATAAAAAAATAGACAAATAGTTAAAAATTAGTTAAACATAAAGTTTAAAATTTCATACAGAAACTTCAACTATCAAGTATTAATTTAGGACAGGATAGTTATAAACAATAATAATTTGTTTAAAGAATTATTGTTTCTAATTTGAATTAAATAATAACTGACTCCAAATGAAAAATTGAGAAAAAGTTTAAAGTGGTGAAAATTTTCAATTTTCCAGCGTTATTCTAAGATAAAATTATTAGCAATAATAATAATTTGTTTAAGAAATGATGTTTGTTAAAATTAATCAACTATTAGCTCATTCGAATTGCGTTAAAAACCCATTTTTTCACTTATGGGATTTTCTTCCGACCTTATAAGGCTTATGGGTTAAATATTTAAAAATTGATTCAGCTAATATTGACGATTCTGATTAAAATTTACGAAAACTTTTTTTTTAATAGGAAATACGCTTTAAGCTTCATCGGGCTCGAGCGTCCTCTAAATACAATTTGTTTCTAAAAAAAAAAACTGATTTATTTTCGTGTGGATTCGAACCCGAGCGATATGCATAAGAATTAAAAAAAAGTTGCAAAGCCTTTTTGGACCACCTTACAGAGCATTCAATTTTTACTCCTTTTATGAAATAAACCAGACATTTTTACGGCTCAGCAAAAAATATATTGCTGACTTGTCTGCGGATTTAAAACGAGTGCCCTAATCTTCAGTGACGTAGAATGATATATAGATATTCTCTGAGGAGGAAATCTCTTATGGTATGTCGATCAAACGATGAAGCGATCAAAGCTCTATTTGTAATATCGACTGCTCTATATCATTTCAGGCTTCAGATTCGAGAGCTTGCACTATACGCTTGGGGCAACGTGTTAACGAAGCAATTCCCCTGCTCGATTTCTACGATTTGATTATTGTAAAAGCCGTACATGCAAACGGTAGAAACGTAATTTCCCATCAGAATTTTTCCGGGTGCATTCAAATACCTCCTCTCTCCCCACCCTTACAACAAGAAGCCGCAAACGTGTTAATAATAGTACTGTATTTGATCTAATTGTTCGCGTCACCGAGACGTATCGATTGACCTACTAAAAAACCTTCAATGAACTCTCATCATCTAGCAACATCTATCTATAATTTAAAAAAATATTTTGCGAATCTCGTTTATATCATAAAAATTTGCTTAATATTTTGAATATAACAGATACTCTATTTGATGTAATTGTCCGCGTCAACGAGACGTATCGATTGACCTATTAAACACCCTTCAATGTTTTTCTTGTTTATATCAGGAAAACGTTTATAATATTTTTCATATAAATGTTTTCTATTTGATCTCATTTTTCGCGTCTCCGAGATGCACCGATTGACCTATTAAACAACTTTCAATAAACTCTTATCATATAGCAATATAACTTTATAATTTTAAAAACTGGTTTGCTTATCTTATCTCTATCAGGAAAACCTTTTAAATATTTTGAATGTAACAGATACTCTATTGGATGTAATTGGTCGCGTCACCGAGACGTATCGATTTACCTACTAAACAACCTTAAATGAACTCTTATCATATAGCAAGATCTATCTATAATTAAAAAAATGTATTTTCCTCATCT